>CAUEHQ010000222.1:0-27706 GCA_958510825.1 Brachypterus glaber | reverse complement strand
CTTGATTTTTTATATATTTTATTTTAAAACGATTTGACGTAGACAAAATTTCATACAAATGATAACAAGCGCTTAGCCAGGGGTGGGAATGGGGTAATTACCCCACCAATAATGAAAATCCCCAGAAAAATAAAATAAAAACTGATTATTTAGTTTTTTATTTGTATTTTGTTATTTTAACCCCCAGATTTTTAAAACAAATTTCTTGCGGTGCTGTAGATTACAGATGTTGTAATTACAATCACATCCGAGGACCTGCGCCAGTCAAAATCCTTAGCCCAAAGCCAAATGTACCTGTAATAAAAATATAAATACAGTAATTTAATTAATTAAAATTGTTATAGGGTCATTATGAAATATGGTTTAAAAAAATGAAAAATATAAGTTCTTTTAAAGAAATTATTTCATACTTGTTATTAGTCTACTAATACAGATCGACCTAAAAAAATAATTAGAACTTATAATAATTATTAAATATTTGTATAGTTTTGGTTTATTTTATTTTATTTGTTTAATTTATTTTATTTATTTGTTCTGGTTTGTTTAATTGTATATATTCGTTTAGACACCCTGTATATAGTTTAATTTATGTATATTGTTTAATTTATTTATTTATTTTTTGTTTGATTTAATTTATTTAATTTATTTTTTTCTAATTTTTCTGATTAAAATACGAACAATTTAGCAAAAAGTATATTAAGCCTGAGTTTGAATGGTTAATATTTAACCCCAACCAAATTTTCGTTACATGAAAAAAAATATATTACTTACCTTCGTGACAGTTTAAACATATTTTTTTGTATTAGTGTTAGTATAAGTATTTGTATATGTTTTTATTCTTATACTAGTGTTTAAATGTTTTTTCTATTGCACGCTCAAATTAATTCATTTTTGGGCAGGTTAGAATATTTATTGCATTATATGGGCCCTGTATTCTTTATTGTATGTAGTACTCAGCAATAAATATTATTATTATTATTATAATAGTTGTGTGATTTAGACATGAAAGTGACCGGGCTTGTATTTTTCATTTTTTAATAAGATAAACAATTTATGAAAAATATACTACTCCAAAAAATTAATGTAACAAAAAATTTTAATTCTTTTTTAGTGTTTTTTTGAAGAGCTGCGAAAAGTGGTCTTATCGAGATGGAAAAAAAGAATTATAAACCAATGTACAAGTCAGTTAGCTTGTTTATTTAGCTTCAATTTGTTGCTTTTTTATCTCTCTGCGATAATTTTTTGCTGAGATATCTCAGCAACCAATGCATTGCAATGCGGTCATTGCATTAACCGCATATTATATTTGAGGGCAGCTTTAAAAACTTGAATAAACATGCTAAAAAACCCTTCGATGTTTTTTTAAGATTTTTTTTTTACCTTTAACAAAAATAAAAGTAAAAATACAAAAAATTACTTTTTATGGTTTTTTAGTAAACCTACCGCTACTTTACAAATATTAATGGGAAGAATATTATGTCAGGTTTTTTTACAGCTTAATTTATCCCCAATAGACCTGTAAATTTTCAAATTAATCCATCAAACTGTTTTTCCGGACCGATTGATCAAAGTTTTACAAAACAATTAAAGGACCAAGTGTATTCTTCCTAAACAGTATTTAGTAAACATTGTGTAATCATCATAAAAGTAAAAAAACCGAAACCAAGTAACAAAAAAATATTGAAAATATAAAAAAACTTGATAATGGAGAATACGATTTATGTTTGACTAACGCGATTTTCTAGTGAATGATATAATTTTTCTTACCTCTAAATCTTAAAACAATTACTGCACACACGATCAGATTGCAACTAGAGTCTTCCAGATAAGTTTGCCATATAAATGCAAATGAAAATGTGTTCTTATTTTTAACTAAATTCATATTTGATCATGGAGTGTACGAAAAATTTTGTGATATCTTTTCTAGTGATAATTAAACTAAGTTTCCAAAAGTCAATTAAGTTTTGAAAGAATAAAACTGCACAGGTTTTGACAGTTTAAATAAGTATTATATTTATTTAAAATTCCTAAACTACGATATATTTAGTTACTTACAGTTCTGTACAGTTCCCAAGGTTGTGAGAGATAACGGAGTTAGATTTTTCACTCTCCGTGAACCTTACTTTTCACAAATATTTATAACATAATTTTTAAATAACTGAATGGGTAATTTGTATTAACTTTTGACAAGCGTCAGTCATGTAAGTTAGAAATCCATATCCGTGACAATAAACTAAGCACTATTTGATAATGACCCTATAAAGTTGTTTATTAATATTTATTAAAGATGTATGAAATATGATTTCTAAATTATTTTGCATTTGGCACATAATTAGCTACAGATTCGCAGTCACGAGTAAAAATGTTTTATAAAATAATTTACTTTTCAATTTTTATTTATAAAATTCACCAAACCCTGATACATCTAATTTGTTTCTAATGAAGTAGGTACATGCCAGATTTTCTTTATTTGGCCTTAAATTTAACACAGATTTTAGATTTTGCATTTTGCACTATATGGCGTAGCATATACATTTATATACATATTTACATATAAAAAAATCATGCCTTATAAAAAACAATATTTTTAGTTGTTTTCCAGTTTTCAAATTAAGACCCTAATTTTATTTTTTTGACCTGAAATTTTAAAAAATTCTTGTTATAAAATACCATAATGTTAACTCTTAAAATATTATAATAGATCAGAATTTGTAGATTTTTTATATTTACACTTAAATTTCAATTTACTCGGACATCCCAATGTGCCTCGGTTTGTAAACACGATTCGGATTAAAAGTAGGTTCAATTATATTTGTAATGGAAAAAAGCAAATAATTTTCTGCTGAATTATCTCTATTATGCGCAATATTAAAATTGTATGTGCACACAAAATATTCTAATATGAAGTGATACTTGCGTTAGATACTTGTTTCAAGTATAAAAGTACTTGGTATAAACATATTCAACTAATTTAAAAGAATTGAATTAGTACTTGTTCCCAAAAACAAGTACCGTAATTTCACACAACTATAGTCCGGCCACACAACTATAGTCCAAGGCCCCCAGGGGGCAGGGGATAATTATTTTTAAATGTTTACAATTTCTTGTGAAAGTTGGTGTATATGGGATATACAGCAACACGTTTTCAGTTTTTTTTTAAATACGCTGGTTATGGAATATAGGTGTGAAGCTGGACCATAGTTATGTGAATCTGGACTATTGTTGTGTGAAATTACGGTAGTACTATTTTTATTATTTTGGGTATTTTAAATGCAATTATCATTTTACCATCTTTCTTTAAACCTCAATACAAGAAATACCTTCTCATAAAAAAATATTTTTTCTGTCAGTAAATTAATTCTACCCTACTGAAAATGACGGGTCTGGGCGGGTATAAATGGTGCACAAACCGTACTTGAGCGGGTGAATTTCATTCGCTCAAGTACGGTTTGTGCACCATTTATACCCGCCCAGACCCGTCATTTTCAACAGGGTAGTAATAAGGTTATTGGTATTTTGGGGAAGGGGTTCATGGAAAAAAAATATAATAAAACTTTTTGTGTATTTTTTATCTTTTAGGTCTTTTTTAATTTTTTCTTGTATTGTAAATTGAATTGAATCGAATTAATAAAAAAAATTAAAAAATCAAATAAATTCAAATAAACTGACCATAATTAATTAAACTATACATATAGCTTTTATGGTCAAAAATGACTAACAGTAAAATAATATACCGAATGTGACCGTTTAAAATGTAAAAAAATTTGTCCGTTTTTCTACCAAAAGGGCCTATTTGCGGACATTTGTTTATTAAACAAAAAATGTTTGCTTGATGTCCCCTACCGCTCCTGAAAGTTTATCGGTATGTTTTTGGGACACCCTGTATAGTTTATTATAATAAAAACGTATTTTTTATAGAGGGGCCACGAATGCAAAGCCACGCACCGCCTCAGTTCCGCCGTCTACCTGCGTTACGGGCCCTGCCGTAGCCGGAAGCGCTTCCGCCCCAAGTACTGTGGAGCCTGCCCCCTGCCGGGGATGAGCTGCCAACCCTCACTCAGCACCACGGTGAAAGTGGAATTTGTATGCCAAGGTAAATATTAATCGTCGTCAATAGGGAATTAAAAAAAAAAAAAAAACACGAATTGTTGTACATTGGTGCTCAAATTTTGCACAGATTTAAATTTTTGCATTTTGCACGATATGACATGCTAGATATGTTTGATAAAATTTTTTTACTATACGGATTTTCAAAAAATCATGTATTTTTATGAGCGAGAGAACCTTTCCTAATTTGGATATTATTTTTTGAAAAAAAAAATATTATTAAAAATATATATTTTTTTATTGATTTTTTAATTTTTTTTATAATACAGTCTGTAATTTCTTTTTGTAGTAACCTCTGCGAATACCAGTTTTTAAAAACATACTGAAAATATTCACACCTTTAAATGAAGTTTTAGAATACCCCTTGGTGATCCTATAAATATAAATAATATAGCAAAATTTTCAACCTTTCAAGGTTTGTATCCTCAGACACATGGCAAAACAAAAATTATACTTCCCCACAAAATCAAAAATTTTACTTTAGGATCCAGGATCCAGGCATTTTAGTTTGGGTATTTTTTTAGTTGGAGTAACTGGCTCATGGGGGGGTTGAACCCACGACCTTCGCGTTATTAGCACGACTTTCTAACCAACTGATCTAATATACAAAGTTTCCCAAAATTAGCCTGCCAAACTTTAATATCGAATTCTAGAACCAGAAATATTAAGAAAACTTCATATAATCATAGGCCGAAAAACCTTTGGTTTTCCAGATACAGGGTGTTATAGTGTAGTGCTGAGGATGGTTTTTGTTTAATATTTTCGAAACGTCTAAGGATAATTAATGGAGATCTCTACAACTAGAATTATGAAACAAAAGACGTCTACCCTATCTCTATCTCATTTGTGCTACACTTTCCAGCCAACCAAATAAATACTGTATTTGTTTTTCACACAACAAATACAGTATTTATTTGGCTGGCCGGAAGGTGTAGCAGTGAGCGGCATGAACGAACATAGCTAATGTGAATCTGTAGAATAAGATAATTCTACTGAAATTTAGATGGCGCCAGTAATTTCTTTAATAAAAAAAATATTGTTACAGTTTTCGTCTGGCCAAGTAAATATTGTATTTGTTCAACAAAGAACAAATACAGAATTTGTTTGGTTGGGTGGAAGTGGGAGTGTATGTATGTCTTCTATCCTTTTTGGGTAGAACTTTTGTCCCTGTCTAATCTAACGGGAGAAATCGCCATTGAAACTGTACACCTACTGAACTTTTTGTACTTAAAAGAATGAAGTTACTCTTAGCGATATAAAATGCACAGACGGGTAAAAAAGCAAAATATGGCCCCAACTTTTTTGTGCGGGGGTTTTTATCTATTTATTATACCAAAATGTATTAGCCTGAAGTTTTTAACAAAAAAAAAAACTCTTTTCCCATGGACCTATAGTGCCCCGTGTTCAAGTAAAATTGGTTTTAAATAATTATGTTATGTAGTAGAAATACAGCAATAAACAACACTTCTATCACCAAATGTCAAATTAAACATTTTCCATGGCCTACCAATTATTACTATATTTTAATAACGGAAACCGGGTAAGTTTTATTTATGTCCAACCCCAAAATTAATTAATTCTATAAAAATTAAACTTTGGTGATTTATGTAATTTTATACTGGCTATAATATGAAATGGCGGATTTAATTCTTTTGTTTCACTTCCGGTTTCGCCGGAAGTGACATATGTTTTTGTTTTTAATGGAACACCCTGTAATTTTGTACATTTTTGAATTCAGCCGAAAATTCTATGTATAAAAAACTGATTGCCTTTTTTTACTTTTTTTGTTGTCATTTTAATTGTATAAAAACGAGATTTGCATAATTTACATTGTTTTCACATAAGCTTTAAAAAAAATAAGTTATAGACTGGGATATCATTATTCTACTGTACAAGTAAAGCAAAACCGTGATAACATATATTAATATAGTTCTCCGCATGACACAAAGTCTCCGACGGAAGGGGGAGGTATTATGCGCGCTCTCTTCTTTCCGTCAAAACCGTTATAAGCCGTGCGTGCCTGCAACGGGCCATTCACTTGAGTCCATGCGTCAAAGTATATAATATATAATATTGATATGTTTTAAGCCTCCAGTTACAAGACATGGTTTTTTTTACTTGCATATTTCTTAATATAGTAAGCGTCACTTAATTTTGGGACACTTTTGAGTCACATAATTTTGGGACACTTTTTCATAATGGTTCCTCTGAATTTAAAAATCTAAAAAATTACAGGGTATTCCATTAAAAAAAAAAAACATATTTATACCACTTCCGGCGAAACCGGAAGTGAAACAAAAAATTAAATCCGCCATTTTATAGCCAATGTAAAACTATATCAACCAACAAAGTTTCGTTTTTATCGAATGAAGATTAATCTTAATTTTTGAGGTGGACAAAAATACAACTCATCCGGTATACTACAAAAAATATTTATTTAAAACCGATTTAAAACGGGGCACAATAGGTCCATGGGACAAGAGTATCTTTTTTGTCAAAAACTTCAGGCTACTGCATTTTGTTATCAAAATTGATAAAAAAAAACCCACACAAAAAAGTTGGGGCAATATTTTCCTTAGCTCCCCCCAGTTTTACCCGACTATGTACATTTTATATCGCTAACTTTATCTTTTTAAATACAAAAAGTTTAGTGGGTGCACAAAGTTTAAATAAATTATTTTTAGACGTTTCGAAAATATTAAACAAAAACCATCCTCAGCACTACACTTTTAACACCCTGTATCTGGAAAACCAAGGGTTTTTCGGCCTATCTTTAACGAGTTATATAAAGTTTTCTTAATATTTCCGGTTCTAGAATTCGCTATTAAAGTTTAGCAGGCTAATTTTGGGAAACCTTGTATAAGGACATTTTTAAGAAATCCAGAAATTTTAGTTGAGGTATTTTTTAGTTGGAATTAAAATCTAAAAGTTATCGAACCCGCGACCTTCGGGTTATTAGCACGACGCGCTAACCAACTGAGCTAATATCCTTAGGGATTTTTTAAGAAATCCAGGAATTTTAGTTTGGGTATTTTTTAGTTGGAATTAAAATCTAAAAAAGTTACTGGGCCATGGGAAGATCGAACCCGCGACTTTCGCGTTATTAGCACGACGCTTTGACCAATGGGCCTAATATCCGAGGGAATTTTTAAGAAATCCAGGAATTTTAATTTAGGTATCTTTTAGTTAGTTTTAAAATCCAAAATATTTACTGGCTCATGGGGGGATCGAACCCGCGACCTTCGCGTTATTAGCACGACGCTCTAACCAACTGAGCTAATGGGCCTAATATCCGAGGGAATTTTTATCAAATTCAGGAATTTTAGTTTGGGTATTTTTTAGTTAGTTTTAAAATCCAAAAATGTTACTGGCTCATGGGGGGATCGAACCCGCGACCTTCGCGTTATTAGCACGACGCTCTAACCAACTGAGCTAATGGGCCTAATATCCGAGGGAATTTTTAACAAATTCAGGAATTTTAATGTATGTATCTTTTAGTTAGTTTTAAAATCCAAAAAATTTACTGGCTCATGGGGGGATCGAACCCGCGACCTTCGCGTTATTAGCACGACGCTCTAACCAACTGAGCTAATGGGCCTAATATCCTAGGGAATTTTAACAAATTCAGGAATTTTAGTTTGGGTATTTTTCAGTTAGTTTTAAAATCCAAAAAAGTTACTGGCTCATGGGGGGATCGAACCCACGACCTTCGCGTTATTAGCACGACGCTCTAACCAACTGAGCTAATGGGCCTAATATCCGAGGGAATTTTTAAGAAATCCAGGAATTTTAATTTAAGTATCTTTTAGTTAGTTTTAAAATCCAAAAAAGTTACTGGCTCATGGGGGGGATCGAACCCGCGACCTTCGCGTTATTAGCACGACGCTCTAACCAACCAACAATGGGCCTAATATCCGAGGGAATTTTTAACAAATTCAGGAATTTTAGTTTGGGTATTTTTCAGTTAGTTTTAAAATCCAAAAAAGTTACTGGCTCGTGGGGGGGTCGAACCCGCGACCTTCGCGTTATTAGCACGACGCTTTAACCAACTGAGCTAATGGGCCTAATATCCGAGGGATTTTTTAACAAATTCAGGAATTTTAGTTTGGATATTTTTCAGTTAGTTTTAAAATCCAAAAAAGTTACTTGCTCATGGGGGGATCGAACCCGCGACCTTCGCGTTATTAGCACGACGCTTTAACCAATTGAGCTAATGGGCCTAATATCCGAGGGATTTTTTAACCCTTAAGTGCTGTTGTGGGGTCTGAGCGGACCCCAGCGAAGTTAATTTTCCTCACCACATGTAGGTAAGCGACCGATCTGAGTTGAGACTCCCGGTACCTTCATGTCAGTATTAGAGTAACATTGAGTGGTGCTTGTATCGCGGTCGCTCTGTTAGTTACGTCAGAAAACAACACCTGGGGTCTGTTAATACCCCACAACGTAGTTAACGTAAGTTTATTGAACATATATATTTTTTTAAATTTTAAATATTGGTCATTTTAGGGGTTTTAAAAATGGCTTCAACGTCTAAAAAGAATGTTAGAGCTACAGATTCAGATTTTGAGACCACAGTAGAACAGTGGTTTCGAGAAATAGACGAAGAAAAAAAAACAGCGAAGCTTAAGATCCTGCCTTGGATAATAGTGAATTACAAAGTGAACATGATACTAAAGACATATAGACTACAAAATTATCCAGGAATAATTATGTTTTTAAATAGTACAAAAGGGGGTGTACAGCTTAGATAAAAAATGTGTAACTTTTTCAACAAGCAGCCAACGCGTAGATGGCCCCTGGCACTTTTTTTTTGAATTTTAAATATTTCGTAATATATTTTGCACTCTCTTTTTGTGATAATTCCCAAATATTACGCTTTGTGACTTACTCAGCAACTGACAAGACCATACTTAGAGCAAAGAATTGCAAATGAAAGGATACCAAGACAGTTAAGATTTACAATAGGAAGGATTTTGAAGAAACCTGTCTCATCAAGAACCCAGAGTAGAAAATGTTGGTCGCAAACCATGCTATTTGTGTCCTAGATCAAAAAACATAAAAAGTAATATAGTTTGTATCATTTGGAAGCAACATATTGGAACAAAGTGCCGTCGCAATGTTTGTCAAGAGTGTATGAAAGACTGAAATTTCTTAAAATTCACTTTTTGTGAAAATCCAGAGTTTTTTTTAATTTTTATGTTTATCTTATTTTTATTTTTGTTTTATACTTTTTCTTAAGAAAAGTGATAAAAAAAACTTAAGTTTCTTTACTCAGTTTTTATATTTGACTAAAATACCAAAGCATTTAAATAGTTCGGGTTTTTAGTTAACTCTTTGAATGTTGTTTATTTTTTTTGTTAAAATTTATTTTGTTTTTATCTTTGGTGGTTTTTAAGCTTAAGATACTACAAATAAATTATTTTTTACACTAATATTGATTTAATTATCTTTCCATTCAAACTTATATGTGAAAATAAAATGGGGTCCGCTGAAACCCCACAACGTAATGTATGTAGCAAAAATATCACAACAGCAGTTAAGGGTTAACAAATTCAGGAATTTTAGTTTGGATATTTTTCAGTTAGTTTTAAAATCCAAAAAAGTTACTGGCTCATGGGGGGATCGAACCCGCGACCTTCGCGTTATTAGCACGACGCTCTAACCAACTGAGCTAATGGGCCTAATATCCGAGGGAATTTTTAAGTAATTCTGCAATTTTAGTTCAGGTATTTTTTAGTTAGTTTTAAAGTTTAAAAAAGTTACTGGCTCATGGGGGGATCGAACCCGCGACCTTCGCGTTATTAGCACGACGCTCTAACCAACTGAGCTAATGGGCCTAATATCCGAGGGAATATTTAACAAATTCAGGAATTTTAGTTTGGATATTTTTCGGTTAGTTTTAGTCCAAAAAAGTTACTGGCTCATGGGGGGATCGAACCCGCGACCTTCGCGTTATTAGCACGACGCTCTAACCAACTGAGCTAATGGGCCTGATATCTGCAGGATGTTTCTTGTTTTTTACAACATATTTTTAAAATATTTTTAGTAAATAGTCCTGACCTTAAATTTTTATAACAAAATTATTTTTTTTATTGATAGGTCATATTACTAGAAAAATAAAAAAGATGAAATAAGCTGAAATTTTAAAAGGATTCTTTTGTAAAAAAAAATATTTTGTAGAATGAAATCCTAAGAGTACCTACTTATACTCGGAAAATTTTCTTCTTGTAAAATCAATTTGAAATCATTTAAATGTAAAATTAACTTTTTAAAACTACATTTTAAATTCGAGAAATAATAATTAAAAAGCCAAAACTTTTTTAAAGTAAAAGGATGATCCTTTAAATTAAAGGGCCGGCCTTTGCAGTCGGCGCCCTGAAGCAATTGCTTCAGGGCGCCTATTTGATTACATATATGTAATCAAAGTTAAACACTATTCATAAAAACTTAAATAAGGGGAGTAAAATATTAATATTTTTTTTATTTTGTTTCGTATGAGAAAATAAAGAGTTACTTAATATTTTGTATGTGAAAAAAATTAAATTAAAACAAAACTCTAAATGATATAATATCTATCAAAGAGAACAGAAAGAAAGTTTAAAAATAAAAAAAAACGATAAATTAAATTAACATTTTAAAGAACATTAAAAACTGAATAATATTCTTAAAAAAAATAATTAAAATTTAAAGGTGTCGCCTTTATTTCGATTTTCTTCGACATTTTAAGCTTATTCCTAAGAAAAATCCGAGAAAAATCCTAAAAATAAATAGTTTTAAAAAATGTTTCTTATTGCCCCGACAAAATACAATACCTGGGGTAATAAGAGAATCCAAAGCTTCATATTCCAGAAACACTTTTAATAAATGATAATTATCATAGCTACATTTACAAGTGTTACAAAGCCTGCTAAAACTTTTAGCAAAATTTTGGTTCATAGTCAAAGATAATATGTTTCCACTTTCAACATTAAAGTTCATGACTATGGTCTTAACTTTTTAATTTAAAAAATACAAAAATGCTTAAATATAAAACTGCAATTTTTAGGAATAATAGCTTATGAATGTGGGGTCCTTGTACGTTTTTTCATATTTTCACTAGAAATTTTTAATGTTTTTTTCTTCATTATTTCTAATTACCCCTATTTCTTATTACCCCTTTTCCCCTGTTACTATACTATAGGGGAAGTCGGGGTTAACTTGGCTACAGGGTTAACTGGTCCACCTGGATCTTATCAACTTTTTTTATTAGTATTGGCGCCTTATGGCAAATTCTAGTTATATTTAGTTAGTAGTATTGTTTAAAGTATTATGACGGGCCGTATTGTCTACGTGTAAGCTGTAGTAAACAAAGTTGATTTTTTTCGATAAAAAGTAGGTATTTACCTTAACTTTTATTTTTTAATTAATACTTTATTATTAATAGGAGGATCTAGACTAATATTTTACCTAATATACTGAGTGTTTTGTTAATTATTCTGCATAATTGCCGCCTTCCCAGTCCGCACATACATGGATGCAACATCACAAAGAAAGATTTTTTAGGTAACAAGTGCCATATTACATGAGACGTAACATACATATGTATGCTACATAACATGCGCTATAATAGAAAGATTTTTTAAGTTGCATGTGCCATATTACATAAGATTTAACATACATATGTATGATACATAACATGCAATATTGCATGTTATGTATCATATATATGGTATGAGAACATACCAGATACATAAAATGTTATGAATTCACCATATGTAGGTACAGGTTAATAATAATCCGATCGACTTGAAATTTTCAGGTATAATCAAGTTGTCCGAGGTGAAGATCCCTATTATTTTTGAAAGTAATCCCACCAAAAACAAAAAAGTTATGGAGGGATAAAATTTTAAAAAAATCGAAAAAAGCTGAAAGAATATTCCTATTAACGTAATTTTTTCAGGAAAAATTACTTTTATTATAAAAATCAATTCTACAAAAACAAATAAAAAAAATTAAAAATTTTGAAAAAAGTTTTTTTGAAAACTTTGTTTGAAACATTTAATTTATATTTTTTTCAATAATTTTTCGTTTTTCAAAAATCTTAAAGGAAACATATTTTTTTAATTTTTTATGATTATTTTTTAATATTGCTTGTTTAAAACTTCAGTTTGGTTCGACTCGGATAAATCTCACAAATAAGTTAACTAAATTTACTTTTTTAAAGTTATTTTGGAAATCGACAAATTCCCATAAGCGTTGAATACGAGTATCCGCATTCGTGGTATAACTAATTATGTAATATCTTGTAAAATACAGAAATCAGAGATGTGATTTCAATGGAAATAGAAATTAGAATTTTGAAGTTCCCGCCAAGCAATCTAGCCGACCAATTATTGGTCAAATTATAGTAGTAGAGTATGGCGTCATAATTAAGCGTTGTGGAAATAGTGTTTTTGTGTTTGCAAAAGCAATTTTTTAAAGAGTGTTTTATGATAGGTTAGTAATAAAACTAATTATTAGTTTATTCAAGTTTTATAATCTACATAATCGTAATACTTTTTTTAAAATTAACCTCAAAATAAGATTTCAAATTATAATGGATTATACTTTTTTAGTAAAATGGAATATGCAGTTGTGTCGTTTGTTGGAAATGATGACGTCAGTGACATCCCATGGGATGGATGATCCATCCCAACACAAAAAATGTTTCCCAATTAATTGCAAAAAAAGATAAAATAAATGGAGAACATTTGAAGTCATTGTGGTATGTTAATCTATATTCATGGGTAAGCCGTTTGCTGAGAATTATCAGGTTCTATTGACAGCTTTGATGAAAAAGAGATATACTTTTTTTATTTATTTATCCTCAAGGAGTTGGGATCCCTACTGTAAAAGGCTGAGTGTACTGGAAGACAACTAAAACTTGTTCTAAATGTATTTTGCGAGCTAAATCTCCTGCGAAATCTTGTGTACAACCCTCGCGAAATTCCCCGAAATTTTAAATATTTAACACGTTGGCTACCATGAGAGTCACCAGCAACTCTCGGTATTTTTTTACATTGGTACCACGTGTATTAGGGAACGTTCAAGTATTATGTAACGCAAATTGTACCAAAATTAATACACTTCATACCTCGGTTCTCGCGTTATTTAAGGCTGTAGAGAGTTCATATTTTGGCTACCACCCTAACACACCCCCTATTAGGGGGGTAGCCAAAATATGAAATCTCTATAATCTATAATAACGCAAGAGCCGGGGTATGAAGTGTGAATTTTAGTACAATTGAGTTATGTAATACTTGAATGTTCCCTCACCGGCTACTCTCAGTAGCATCATATTGTAACTCTTAAACTGCTGAAACAAAAGCATCCATATTATAGGTGTGGTACACCAGAAGTACTACTTATGTCATATTTCAGTGAGACTCGGTAATATTGGTGGAAAAGTTGTAAAAAATGTTTTATTAATATCACAGCTACACAAACTAAAGTTGGATCTCCGACAGACTACTAGTCAAATTCTATGTATTTTGAGCCGCTGAATCCGAGTTTAAAAATTGGGTCCCATTTTTAAAATAAACTTAAAAAAACATCCTTTTTGTACTTTTTCGTTAGGTTTTTTGAGGTCTTTTTAAAAACTTTTAAATTTCGACTGCAGATTCGCATTCAGCGGCTCAAAATATATAGGAATTGACTAGTCGAGTCCGTTGGAGTTCCATTTTTTTTTGTGTGGCGCTGTATTTATTTTATTCTTAGAGATTTTGAATGAATTATTTTTTTGTATGTAATTAACGCAAAAACGTATAATATATATACTAAGTATATTATAGTTGAAAATGTAAAATGAATTATTTAGTTTCTTTTTTAGAATTTGCTAGAAATCTTGCGAGATCCCGCAAAATATTGCAAAATCCCGCGAAATCTTGCCAAATCCCGCGAAATCTTGCCAAATCTTGGGTAATGCAAAATTTGGTGTACGCGAGTTTGTATGAGATTTACCCCTCGATATTTTGCATTATTACGTTTTTTTTTAATTTTAAATATTTTTTTTTCAGAATATGTTTATTTTATTATACGTTTAAAAAAAAAATGTACAAACAGTCACCTTTTTTAAAATATATATTATTCAGAATATGTAATATGTAGTTTTAATTTTTTGTATGTATACCTGGCAGGGCAACCGAGTGTTAGTTTAAGATATATTTTTATTTTTGCAAAATAAACAAAATTAAGACTTCTACCGGACCCTGTAGATATCGACTTTAGATTTCGAATAGGTAAGTGGCACACAAATATGTATTTCATATTTGTGTATCATTTACCTATTCGAAATTGGAAGTTTATATTTGCCGTTCAACGGGGGTACGGGGGAATTTAAACATCCATGTTACGTATCACCCATATAATTTTAATGTATTAAATACCTCTCATCCATATGGCAAGGGATAACTTATGATGTATTTGGTATGTTTCTGCTACATATCAAGGAGTATAAAAACGACATGGCTGATACCTCTCATCCATATTGCAAAAGTTATATAACATGTTATGTACCTGGTATGTAGCTGATATGTTACATGTTATGTACCTGATACATAATTTGAGGCGGAATTGTTAAAGTCCAAGGACTGTACATGGACTATAAAAAATACATGGCTGCAACATCACATAGAACAGTGGTTATGTACCTGCTATGTACCTGCC
This sequence comes from Brachypterus glaber, assembly GCA_958510825.1. Lineage (NCBI taxonomy): Eukaryota > Metazoa > Arthropoda > Insecta > Coleoptera > Kateretidae > Brachypterus > Brachypterus glaber. The sequence continues at coordinate 12,916 of CAUEHQ010000222.1, read as the reverse complement.
ATGAATTTGTGCGGACTGGGTTCTAATATCTTACTAAGTATTAAAATCTATGATTTCATTCAGTGGTGTCACACAGGGTTAACTAGTTTGGGGTTGACTGGACCACTTATGTCAATATTAATTAGTTTGGGGTTAACTGGGCCATGTCCAGTTAACCTCGGACCAATTAACCCTGAGATATATCTAATATTTAACATATTATGTTGTCTATTTTTATGTTAAAATTAAATTTTATTTTATTTCAATTGTTTTTATTCATAATAATTACAATACAATACATTTTTGTTAGTGGACCAGTTAACCTTGAGTAGTGGTCCAGTTAACCCTGCCCTTTGGGGGTAACTGGTCCAGCCGGGTTAACTGGTTTATCATTAATAACTTTTTTCATATAAATAATATATGTCTGAAGTATTAATATGTTTTAACTATAGAATCTACCTTTCGCTATAGAAAATATTTGAAAATTGTTTACAGGTTTTTCAAAACCTCGATATGAAAAAAAAGCGGCCCAGTTAACCCCGACTTCCCCTATAATATACTATAGTTTAATATACTAACGGAGTGCGTAGCATTAAGTATCTTCACAGCTTGTTATAACATAACATTATTTACAGGATCTCAATCTTCAGAAACATCATCCGATCTTTTAGCGGAATATCTCGAACCTGAGGAAGACCTATGGGCTGACGAAGCCCCCGAAAAAACCAACGACCTTACCCGAATAATGACAGTTTTGGTACAGTGGATTTTAAAGTGCCGATGCGAAGCGGAAACACCCGAAGAACAAGTGAAAGCCACCTCGAGTACGGGCGAAGTGATTTTGCATCGTGTGCATCGGACTGTTTCTCCGTGATAATTTTGTGTGGTTTAAAATCCGGTTTTGGGCATATCAAAATAATTATTGAGGTTTGAGGAAGACTTTAGGTAGCAGAATGCAATATTTTTTTATTTAGTGTAATAACTTATTATTAATGTAAATAATTAATTAATAATAAGTTTGATAAAAACAGTGATTTCTTAAAACAAACTGGATCAGTACTACATACAAAGCATATAATATGCTGCAAAAAAAATACTGGAAAACGATGCTAAAAAAAATATAATAAAAACAGCTATTAAAAAAAAAGGGTAAATAAAAAAACTTGTTGATAAAATTATTTTTATCCAATACATACAGATAATAAGACAATTACCAGCTTTAATTTAAATAGATAAACTCAATAATAACCCCCGCGTGGCTTTTACTTTATTGAATGGATAATTATTTATTTTACCCACTCAACTGTCACTTGTCAAATTATTTTCTTGTAAATCTCATTAAAATTTTTAATAAAAATATGAATTCCTAAGCTATTTATTGGATAAAACTTTGTATGGCACTCATGGGTAAACCGATATTGCCCTCTCGAAAATTAACTTGCTTGGCTGACGCCTCGCAGGTTAATTTTCTCATGGGCAATATCTTACTTTACCCACTAGTACCATAAATAACTATTACCCCACTCCTATTTTTACCAAATACAATCCCAGTTGAGAACTTTCTATATGTTCCAAATTTGAATTGTTTAGCTCAAAGCTCAAATAATTGTGGTCAAAAATTTTTCCGGACATATCGACAGACCGACGTTTGGCATATAAACCGCCGAGAAACGTTTTTTTCCTTGAAGGAAGTAATACTGCCGCTAACAAAATATATTTTATTTTTTCAATATAATAGTTATATACTTAAATATATTTATATTTATTTATATTTATATACTGTCTATATAAATACAGTTTTTCCTATACAAAATCAAAGCATTTTTTCGAAAAAGAAAATATAAAATAAAAAAAAGTTTTTGAAAAACAAATATTTAGAAATTGGCAGGGGTGGCGGGATGGGGGGTAGGTGGGGCCAAACCCCCTCCCCTTCCAACCACGTTCGACGTGGAAAAATCTTCTCTTCAGTTAGAAAATAGTTTGTAGGGTTTTTTTGTAGTTATAAAATTTAATTATGGAAAACCTTCTTAACTTTTAATAAGAAGGGGTCATATTGAATTTCACTCGCTTGCATGCAGAGTTCTGGAAGGGATTAAAGACCCCTCCCCTATAAAATCTGAATCCAGTTGGTTTTAAGAAATCAGTGAAAAAAATGTAAATATTGAATAAGAAATTTTAAACCTCAATTTCTGCTGCGTAAGGATACATACAAAAAACTTGGGTTTGCGAATTAAATACAGGAAGAAATAATACTATGCTACGATTTATAGAAAATTAAAGGTTTTACACTGTTGCCTTTCATTCATTTATAACAATTCATAAAAAGTCCAAACGTATATGGAAATGATTTGATTTTCGTAGATGTCCTACTACCGATATGTGGCTCTGAAGAGTTCTAAAAAGTACGAAATCGATCAGTCACTTCGGATGGACGACTGCGTTAATCAAACAAAAGTAGTTTTAAGGAATAGTAAAGTATTTTATATAGATTTTTTTAAATGTAAATATCAAAAAAAAAATTAATTTATTAATTCTTTGATGCGTAGTAATAATTCTTCCTATATTAATTTTTTGTGTGTACATTATCCCCTTAAATAACCAACAATGGCGTGGGTCCAGTTTTAGATTATCCATCTGCTTGATCTTTAGAGAGCGAAAATAAAAAAATGCGTTTCCTTCGCTTAAAATTGTTTAATTTTTCAATAAAGATAATGTAATAATAAATATTATAATCACAGCTCGGATTAAGGTATTAATTTACCAGAGGCTCTCAAAAATTATAATTTTAAAAGCTATTTTTTAAGGAAATAGACACTTTAAGCTATACAGAGCCCCCTTTATCTTTTGAACGTCTTTTAAGATATAAACTTAAAATTTAAAAAACTTAAATAACAATTTTTTGGTATGTATTTTATATGCTTACTATGGAGACAGGGGGGCAAGAGGGACATTTTTTTAAATGGAAAGCTCATAAAAATTTATATTCGACTATATAATTTATAATTTTTTATTTTTTTTTAAGGTTTTTTATCAATTTTTTTGCTTAAAAATGCGATTTTTTAAGATTTTTTTGTTGTAAAATTTTATTTATAGTTTGACACACGGATTTGTGGCTACGGGATATGTTTGGAATGTGTGTGCAAGTGGGAGGCCCGTTGTAGGCACGCACGCGTTATAACGCTCTTGACGGAAAGAAGGGAGCGCGAATGATTCTTCCCCTTTCGTCGGAGACTTTCTTTCATGCGGAGAACTATATATTATGTATTCAAAATTAGTTTAAAATTATAATTAGAATAAGATTATACTTGTACTACCTAATCCGTTAAACAGGCCCGTACTGGGAAAATTTGGCCGGATTAGGTAGTACGGACATTTAATCTTATTCGGCACAGGTATGTATTAAACAAAATTGTTAAAATTTAGAAATAATTTAAAATTCCTGTTGTCCGACCCTGTTGTCGTAATGAAATTTTTATCACACCACCCACACTATTAAAAAATTCTATTAAAAAAATTACCCCTTTTCCTACTGTCTACATTGTGCACCCTAAACACACAAAATATAAGGGGCGGATCCAAGGGGGGGGGGGGGTACTGGGGGGTAATTACCCCCCCCCCCCAGGATAAAATAATTGCAAAATTTGTAAAACTTAAGCTTAAAATTCGTAAAAATTTTCGCCAGAGGCGCTAGAGTTCCTTCTATATGTTTTTATTTTATATTTAATTAATTGTAAATTAAAAGACTGGTTTAGAATTAAAATAGACCATCGAATTTGAAAAAACTTCGCCTGCGGCGCCAATTATTTCGTACGTTTTTTTTTTTCTTAATTCAAGAATATAAAATTTTATTTTTTGGTTGGATTTTACTCCCTCCCCCCAGGACCATTTCCTGGATCCGGCCCTGTCAAATATATACCGAAAATTTATTCGGGTTATCTAATTTATGTGTTCCAAATTTCAAGTTGATATCCTAAGCCGTTCAAAGGTTAAAAGGAGGGGCGGACTCTTGACACGCTGAGTATAACTGGACTTTTATTTCAATGCTTTGTTTGTCAGTTGGAAAAATATTTTAATTTTTTTTTTCCTTTTTAAATATTTCTTTTTTTAAGAAAATAAATATTCTTAAAACAAAAAAAAAAGAAATAATGTTTTTTCATTTTTTTTATTTGACTCACCTTGCAATGACAGAATCGGCATGACAGAACCACTTTTTGCTTTAAAAGTTACTTTTCTAAAAATTTAATTTTTGCTTGCCCTTGGTAAATGAATACTTCGATCCAACCACTTATAATAATATACATGGTCTTTCACAACTCGTGTAACTATGTCCAAACTAAGTCTAAACTAAGTACTATAGCTCTATAACGCCGCGTTATTAACGCGTTAACCGTTAACGGTGCGCCGCAGCGCAAGACATTATTTTTTATTTATTTCTTCAAGATTTAGGAGATTTGACAAATTAACTGCTAAAAATAATTGCTAGAGTTCTGGAAAACCCTGTATTAAGTAAAATAGATTAAAATAAAAATTAATTTTGCACGCTGATGAGAAAAATCTCTAAGGATACTTCACAAGGACCAATTTTATCGAAATAATTTAAAAAATGATAAAAATTCCATATTATAAATATTTCATTCACTTTTGTAGTTTTTTTACGAGGGTAAATAAAATTAAAGATAATGACTACGTTTACGCGAAGGCTAAATAACGCACTTTTAAATTCGGTATTTAACATAAGTAAAAGCTCTTCAATGCCGTTTTAAATGGTGTTTATGAGTACAGAAGTTATAAATCCAATCCTCTTGAACAGCGGTATTAGAGTTACTAATCCGGATTTAGGTGTAAAAATCTTTCGTGTAAATGCCAAACAGTACTAATATTTAGGACAGAAATTTTTAATTTTAAACAAAATTATAAAAAATGTTAATTTATTATTTCATCAATCAATTTTCTATTTTGACTCTTGGTACTGAAGAGGGCCAGCAGCCCGAAACTGTCAGTCTACCAATATCACTCTGTACGATGATTAGAAAATAGATTGATGGAATAATAAAGTACTAATATTGCCACCCGCAAACAAACAAAAAAAAATCTCCATTCTCCTGTCATATACCGGATGTTTTTCAAAGGTGGCCCCTATAACTTTTTTATTTCCTGAGTTAAAAGTATAAAATTTACAGGGTGTCTATAAGACAATATTTTGAATTATATAACGTAAAGAAAAAATTTTCGACACTATTTTTTGGTTTTAAATGGAACATTCCGTATATTTGTACATACATGTATTTGTAATTTCCGTTAAATTCTGTGTATTATCCTAAATTTTTGTCAAATTTTGTCATTTTTTAATTAATATTTTTTTCAGTTTTGTTTGTCTGGAAAGACACTATAGTTATCTAAGTATTAAGGGCAGTAAATGCATTTTACCGGTTGAGGATTATTTTGGAAATTGAGACGAAGTCGATCAATAAGATTTATAAAAGTGAAATTAAAACATAAAATTTATTTTATTGTAAAAATCAAGTCAGTAGCTATGATAAAATTTAACCCTAACAACGGGTTGCTAAAAATAATAAACAATGCAAAATTTCTAATTTTGTTTGACGTTTGACCTGTCCCTATTGGAAATGACGTATCTGTGCGGGTATAAATGGTGCACAAATCGGACTTGGGCGGGTTAATTTCATCCGCTCAAGTCCGGTTTATGCACCATTTATACCCGCACAGACCCGTCATTTTTAGCAGGGGTGATCGAATTAATATCTTTGTAAATTAAACATTTTTTGTAAAAAATGCGTCAAGATATAAATTTTGAGCTTTAAGGTGCGTTAATTATAAGATGTTTGGCAATTATACCCGAAAAATTCAAAGATCAGTACGAAAATAGTTGTAGTTGCAAGTAACAAAAAGTAACGTCCGGTATAAAACATAGACAAGTAGTGTGTTTTACTGCATCATTCTGCAGTAGGAAAAGTTTGAACAGAATGAAACTAAGCACAAAAACGGATTGTCAAATGTCAAAATAAGGCCAAGAGAAGACGAGCGATATTTTAATAATCAAATGTTTTGGTTAATTTCTGAGAACCTAAGTCTTATCTATGCTGAAAATATATTTTAGGACTGCAGTACATTATTTGTAATGGATAGTGATAACCAAAGATATTTAGTTATTTTTCAGATTATTAGGCTAATTTGTGAAAATGAACAGTATAGCCGACAAATGCTATTAGATTCTGGACCCAAACTTAGTTCAGATATTTTAATTAATATAATAATAAAGTAGGTATTTTAATTGATAGTAAATATTTGCAAAAAAAACAATAATTAACTTTTAAAAAGTAGGTAGGTACTTATTATTGCAGTACAAAAAAAAATAAATGTATGAAGCTAACTAGGTATATGTACTTACTTTCTTTATTAAACCAATACAGTTTTACGTCGTTTCCGTACTTAAGTTCGTCCATATTTTTAATTATAAACGCAGAATCACAAATGTAACCTAATTTTGTGCGCAGAACATGAAAACCGTTAGTTTTTTTTTATTTTGACATTTGACATCTGTCATTCTCTTCATTCGTACCTCTCCCGGTCGTTTGGTCGGAATGGCGAGAATGGTCAAATGTCAGCAGTAAAACGATGATTCCGTTCAAACCAGTGGCACCAGTGGCAACAGAATGATGCAGTAAAACGCACTAAAGATAAAAAAGAATGGCTGATAGGTCAAAAATTGAGATAAAAAGTGACAATTAAGTGCCTCGATATTGCACTAGTAGGTAACAACTAGAAACTTTGAAATTAAGTCTTTCCCAGTACTTTTTTCAGGCGAGTAATTTTAAATTTTTATTGGGTTGGCAAGAAGTTAAACTTCTAGATTTTTTCCTGTCCTGGATTTTTATAATTACCTACCATTAATGGTAATTTATTAGAACCTATGTTAAAACTATATCTGTAACAGTAAAATGAACCTATCTAGTTTTAAAAATAGAGTATTTTTTATTGGAAGTTTGTTTTTATTAAAATAGTAAGTAGGTACCATCATTTTCATAGAAAACGCTCACATCACAGAACCCTGAGGTACCCCAACATTTTAAATTTTTAGTTGTGGTATATGTACTTTACTAAGATTGACACTGACATTTTCCGTAATAATTAAGTAAGGTTAAAGTACAGTCTATATTATATAGTGCAAGTCCTATAACTGTCTTTAAGCATATATGCTTATAAGCAAAAAGGTTAACAAATTTTATTATAAATGATATTTATACAGTATACAGATAGAGTTACAAAGAGGAATTTATTTTTTATTTTTGATTTGATCTCAAAAAAGTCACTCTTTATAACTTGCCCTGCTTGATTTTAAACTCCCAAAACACTAAGCGCTTTTTGTACAACTCTTACGGTTCATGGGATAATGTTTTTTTCTTCAAAATAGTGTCTTCAAAAATATAAAGAAAAAAAAACATCATCAAGAGTGACTTATTTTAAGATATCAAAAATAAAAAAATCTTCTTTGTAATTCTAACAGTTGGTTTGTGTAATTTGGTGTAATTTTTGCGTGCCAAGCCTCAATGATGGCCTGTCGTAATTCTTCAGCATTATGACCCAGGAAAGTTAGTTTCTTCCCTCGCTCTGACTCCGGTATGGAAACGGTTTTCCCGCAGATAATTCATTAATTGCATATCTTCTTCTGCACTACTCATTCTACTTCGAACAGAACCCGGCTTTCTGCTAATCTGTCCAGTTTTCTCAAGTTTTTTCTTTGCTCGCATTATAGTGCTGTTTGCAACATTTAATTCAGTGCCTATTTCACGTACACTTATCCCGTCATTTATTCTTGCTGTTATAATACATTTTTCATAATTTGTAAGCTGCGGCATAACTAATGTGAATTATTTTGACAAGTAATGTCATAATAATATTTGACAAATAAATGTCAAAGAGACCTTGATAAAGTTCAATATAATCTGTAACATTTTTAGGTGTAAGCGTTTATTATGAAAACGATGGTACCGTAGGTAGGTACCTAATATTCGAAACATTTTAATAATTTTTGTTTACCCCTCGTACATTTTAATAATTTAGTAGCAATAAAGTTTTTAATATCACTAAAAGTTTTAAATAAAACGTTCTTAAAATTATACATATATACTGTGATTTAATAACTTATATTTAAAATTATTTTTGTAGTATAAAAAATGTATAAAAACGTATCTCGTCAGAATAGTTAGAGAGCTGGTGAAAATTATGAACGAGTTTTTTTTTCTCCCGGTTATGGTTTGACGCACGGATCTGTGGCTATGTGAAATATGTGTGGAATGTGTGTGCAAGTGGAAGGCCCGTTGCAGGCACGCACGCCTTATAAAGCTCTTGACAGAAAGAAGAGAGCGCGAATGATTCATCCCCCTTTCGTGGGAGACTTTGTTTCATGCGGAGAACTATAAATACACATGGCCCTGTAAATTTCGAAACATCTTATATCAAGAAAATCAAATTTCGGTCCGTTACACTAATTACCTCTGTACGTGACAGATAATAACATTTTTAAAATCCAATTAACTATTCCAATTAGTTTATAAGTTACGCTATATTCGAGTTTCTATGAGTTACCAGTTATCATGGAGTCGATTAGTAGGAAAAAAATCCAAACGAAAATATTGTTTTTGAGATACGATGTTTTGAAATTTACAGTAGACCCGGTCGGTATCTGTTTTAAAACACCCATGTTTGGGTAATTGGATATGATTCTATATTTTTGGATCAATAGGTCCAGAATATCACTAGAAATGATAATTTTACTATGCGCATAAAATAAACCGTGGGCTTCACTTTTTATTTAACAAAATGTTGCAAAATCGAGAAAAATTTCATTTTCTCATTTTTTCTCCTTTTCGTGCATATATGTTTGAAACTGTTTATTTCGGACAAATATTGAAAAGGAAAAAAAGTTTTGTAATTGAATTTTATATATGATAAAATTGGTTGCAAATCGAAAAATTATTATTATTGCAAAAATAGTAAAAATCACAACAAAGGGGTAGAAAAATCGAGTTTTTTTCGGAATTTTTTTTTTTTGGCCCAAGAAAAACTTTTGGTGTGCTAAATCATCACACGAAATTTCATAAGAATTTTCAAAATTATGCATAATAAAAAATAAAACCCTTAGATACATGAAAATTTAATCACATATAGAAGAGAGCTCAAACTTTCAAATGCTTTTTAAAAAATTAAAATCCGTTAATTAGGAGAGCCTAGGCACTTGTTTAAACATTTGTCGAATTTTTGCACTTATGAACAATTAGAATAAGTGAAATGAATTTTTAGATATTTTTTTAATTTATGTATTGAAATTACTCGAAAAGACGCTTATTTTGAAAAAAAAATTATGATTTGGAAGTTATGATCGTTCGTATTGACCGCCATTTAGTTTCAGTGTAAATGGCGGTCAATTTTAAACGAATATAACTTCGAAACTAATGAACGAATCATCATAATTTTTTTTTCAAAGGAAGCGTCTTTCCGAGTACTTTCAATATATATTAAAAAAAAACACAAATTCATCGAAAATTCATAAAGTTATTCTAATTGTTTATAAGCGCAAAAATTCGAAAAATATTTAAACAACTGCCTAGTAGAGTGATGCAAAAATATTCAAAATGATATTTTTAGGGGGGCCCAAAGCTCAAATTATTCTATTTGGTGTAGAAAGAAACTAGATAAAATTTTATTAAAAAAATTTAAAATTTAGAGGTGGCTCAAAAAGCTCAAAGTTTAGAACGTTCCACGTCCTTACAGTTAGTGCATTATACCTATAAACCTGTAACCGATCTGCTTCAAATTCATATCATAGTTAGTACTACTCTATAGTACCACATTACAATATTGTAATTAAAAAAAATCAACTGTTTCTAGTAGAGATCGTGATTCATGATTAGTGCCCCTAGAATGCACCAAATTGCACGCCGCGAGCTTATTTTTTAACATGTCCTAATTTACTTATTTTGTAAGCTATTTTATTGATTAAAAAAGTTTTATAACATTTAAAATTATTTCTTTTTAGCGCATTTAAAAGTTTTTTAAAATTCTTATTATTTGACCTATTTTTATGAATATTTAAAATAGCCTACACTAGCAACAAACGACAAATTTTTAATTTTTTTTTTTGAAGGGAATAATAATTTAAGATTTTTATTTTTTTAGTTAGTTACAACACATATCTATATTTTAAAAATTAGTAGTATTATTTAATTATAATATATATTTCCTATAAATAAAAGATTCTGAAATCCTTCAAAAACAACGAAAAACGACTAAAAATAGCATATTTAAGACTCAATTTGGCCCCAATAGCTTGTGTGTGAGAAATAAATACCATAACTAATTAGTTCTAAGTGTGCTTTTTAAAAGTAAAAAACATAATTTGGCCAATGCAAAACATACACCGTTTTTAAAACCTTTTAAAAAATCAACTATTGAAATTTATGCCTTAAAATAGGATTTTTCGAAATTACTTCCAATATCAATTACAGTAAACAGGGCATTAAAAATGACAAATATCAACCTTATTAAGTTGTAAATAAGTAAGGGTAATTATATTTGTCATCTCTGGATAAATTTAGGTTTTTGGGAAATCATTTTACGCGACCTTTAAGGCTAAAAAATCCTTGGTAATTTGTAGTTCGATCTGATTACATATTGTCCAAAAAGACATTTTTTTGTCATTTGATCTTACAAGTCAGGCATAAAAACCGACAGATAATTTTTTAAGCAGAAATTTATTTTTTTGCATTTAAAATTCACAATAAAAAAATCCAATAAAAAATATTCAGAAAAAAACTATTATTTTTTTGATAAACCAAGACTCTCTTAGCAATTATCTCTATCATAGTACGGGGAAAGCATTATTATTATTATTATTGTTAATATATTATGTATATGACATATATTTATAAAAAACATTAATATACTAAAATTGTTTTTTTTTTTTGCAGTTATTCGGTTTCCTATGCAAGAAATATATATATATATATTTTTAACATTCTCCCACTTTTAACCATTTTGAGCCACCTCTAAATGTTAATATTTTTGGATAAAATTTTACGTGATTTCTTTCTAAACCAAATAAAGTAATTTGAGCTTTGTGCCCCCAAAAAATTCCAAAAAATAAAAAAATGTGCATTTTTTTTGCATCACCCTACTGCCTAGGCTCTCTTAATTACCGGATTTTAATTTTTCAAAAATCATTTGAAAGTTTGGGCTCTCTTCTATATGTGTTTAAATTTTTAAGTATCTAAGGGCTTTATGTTTAATTTTACATAATTTTGAAAATTTGCATTTTTTTTAAATCTGGATTGCTAAATTGTGCAAAAACTATCAGTCCGATTTTGATGAAATTTGGTGTGATGATTAAGCACGACATAAAGTTTTCTTGGGCCAATCGTATACTTTAGGTTTCCGAAAAAAAATCCCAAAAAAACTCGATTTTTCTACCCCTTTTTTTGTGATTTTTACTATATTTGCAATAATAATAATAATTTTTTGCAACCAATTTTATCATCAGTACCCGGCGTACTTCCAGTAGTAGTCCAGTCTTCAGGTTAATAAAAGAGGCTTTACTTGGAAATAATTCAGGAAGTTTTGATTTTCGGTTTATTGGGTATGGTTAATGGCCGCAAATAAAAAAACAATTTTACGACGTTGAACTCAATTTGGAACTGTTATTTTTAAAATATCTCTTAAACGTTACACTATACATTTTTAGATTTTTTTTTTTGAGAAACCAAAATTGATCATTATCGTCGGTTAGGCATGCCCCTTAGAATATTTTGGGTGACAATTAAAAAAAGATTAATCTGGTACTTTCTTTTTAATTTACGTAAAATTAATTTTTTTTAAAATAATACACACATTAGTGTCATAAAGAAAAATCTAAAACCCTACAGTGTAACGTTTAAGGCGGTGCCGTGAATTAGCTATAAGTCGTACAAAAAAATACATGACACAAAAAATGTTGGAGATTTGGTCCTCTTTATTTTCATATTAAACTTTTTTTGTCATAGGTTGCACTAATCTTGAAATATTTTAAAAGGTCTGTTTTTTGTGAAAAATACGTTAAAAAAATGGAGTTCAATGTCACAAAATTGTTTATTTGCGGCCTTAAACCCTACCCAATAAACCAAAAATCTAAACTCCCTGAATTATTTCCAGGTAAAGCCTCTTTTATTAACTTGAAGACTGGACTATAACTGGAAATACACCGGGTACTGTTTATCACATATAAAATTCAATTACAAAACTTTTTTTCCTCTTCAATATTTGTCTGAAATGAACAGTTCCAGAGATATATGCACGAAAAGAAGAAACAAAATAAATTTTTCTCTATTTTGCCACATTTTGTAAAATAAAAAGTGCAGCCCACGGTTTATTTTATGCGCATAGTAAAATTATCATTTCTAGTGGTATTCTGGACCAATTCATTCAAAAATATAGAATCATTTTGTTAAATAAAAAGTGAAGCCCACGGTTTATTTTATGCGCATAGTAAAATTATCATTTCTAGTGGTATTCTGGACCCATTCATCCAAAAATATAGAATCATTTTGTTAAATAAAAAGTGAAGCCCGCGGTTTATTTTATGCGCATAGTAAAATTATCATTTCTAGTGGTATTCTGGACCCATTCATCCAAAAATATAGAATCATTTTGTTAAATAAAAAGTGAAGCCCACGGTTTATTTTATGCGCATAGTAAAATTATCATTTCTAGTGATATTCTGTACCCATTCATCCAAAAATTTAGAGTCATATCCGATTCACCCATCCTAAAACAGATACCACCTGGTCTAAGGGCGATATATCTTAAAGTAATTCTAATTACGCTATTTACAAATCTCAAGATTCTGGATCCGGTTCCTTTGGGTTTTAGAAGCCTTGAAAACGTG
>CAUEHQ010000221.1:0-26695 GCA_958510825.1 Brachypterus glaber | reverse complement strand
GACATAAAAAAAAAACAGAAACAAAAATTTCACTTTGTCACATTTGTCACTCTTTGTCAAATATTTATGTCAAAATTGTCAGTCTCGTTTCGTCCTTAAAATTTTATGTAAATTTTGTGTTATTTGTTTGTAAAATTCAAAATTCACGTTTTAATTTTCAAAAATGGCTTGTTGTGAGACCCTTATAGCAAACTTGGCGAGAGAAGTTGCAGATTTAACAAGGTAAGAAGTGTATCTATCTCACAGAACACAATCTATCTATCTTACCGCCGACTGAAATCCCTACTCCCAATTTCCATACTCCCTAGCATCCCTACTCCATAACATCCCTACTCCCCAATAACCATACTCAGAATTGTATGCACTCGATTGGCCACTAAATAATAATGGTTCGCGGAAAAAAGATGTTTCCTCTTTCACATAAATATATTTTTTCACCACCAGCCTAAAACCACATCTTTATTACTGTTCTTTTCATCGGTAGAAATATTATTTCTCTACCTATGACGTCAGAGGTTCTAAAAATAATGAAATTGCACCATGGTTAATAATGAATTTTTATTCAGCTGTTTTGGCATCTGACGTTTCACTTAATTAATTAATCACATTGCTATTTGCAAGTGTCTTTAGGCACCAAATTTATTTATTGCATGATAAATTAAAAAATATTAACTAAATTAGTACCTAAAAACATGTTTTACAAAAAAACACTTCGAAAAGTGAAAATCATTGGTCCATCATATTCATCCATAGATTATACAACCCATATTACCGTAAGGATCATAGATTACTAGAGGTACAACCCCCATATATTGATTTTTGAGGAAATAAATTCTCCCTCACAGTTTTCGCCTGTCCCCTTATTTCTGGGGGAGTACCAGAATCATCACTTTGCATTTCACTTTCCATTTTTATATATTTTATTACACTTAACACGGAAACACTTTCAAACTTAATAATTTTAGCAGATCACCAGAAAATTTCTGCCAGAAATGTCAAGTTATTCATTTGTTTTTTTAATGGCCGCGAACGGCCAGCGTGATATTTTAAATTTATAAGCTTTTTCATTAAATTTTAGTAAAATAAATTGTAATGTTTATGGACAGGGTAGAGGTGAGAGGGTTTTTAATGCGATACATTAACACAATTAGTTATCCTAATATCACAGTTTATTGCCGACATATAGTTATCCGGGAATACATATAACATAGCTTACTAAGGCGGAAGCTCGAACTGGCGTGCGCCGCGTGCCGACTTGACTTAGCGGTTTTGACGCATGCGCGTCGGTACATTACACCCCCGGGCTAATTCCGGAATATACCCGAAAGAATTTCTTAAGTATTTCACTTAAACCTAGATCTTAAATATTTCAGCTTAATCTAATAAGAATACACACTGTAATTTAAAATGTTTTAACTACCTAAATAAAAGTTTTCTTTATACACAGTGCTTCATTTATCCTTTCTGTAAAGTAATAATATATGGTTTCTTACAAGATTAATTTAAATTAATTTAGTTATAGAAAATTACCAATTTGAATGTCCGTGTCCAAAAGGTAGCCTGGACTCTGGAGTTATGCAACTTAAAGTTCTATTTACCTTTTGTACACTGAAATTCATGTAATTTGCAATGTTCTATAATATTTTTTTCTTTCAGGTTTCTTAATGTGCTTATTTTGATTTATTTAACCATTGTAGCCCCAAACTCGTGGTTTTGCCCTTTTTTTACGCGAAACCCTCGATTTTGTGCGACGATGGTTATTATCCTGTAAACTCCTATTTTATGTAAAATAGTAAATATTAGTTTTAAGGTATTTTTTTTTATTTATTTTAAGTCAAAACTAATACTTATTTTAGCTTTATGATTAAAACTTGTATTTTTGTATTCACGTATACTAATCTATAAAATCTGTAATAAAATCTCTAAATCTATTTGGCTTTTTTATTTCCCTTTTAGTTCTACTAGAATCTATATTTTTTTTATTATTTTCCGGGTTTTCATTTTCAGGTAATAATTTTTCAGGTATTAATTTTTCAGGTAAAGTATTCACACATCCCTTCCCCTCTCCCTTTTTATTTTTAGGTGGAACATTTTCAGACTTCTTACCCTGTAGGCTGGGTCCTGCCTCCTGGGAGTTTTCCGGGTGAATGCGCTCCTGCTGTCCAGATATCCGTGAATCATGTTCGTTTATTTTTAGCTTTTCCCTCTTTCTCGGGCTGCTACGTCCAGCATTTCCTTCGAAATCTTCTTCTGGGTCATTTTGCCTTGCATTTTCTTCGAAATTTCTTTCTGTGTCGTCCTTTTCCTGAATATTCCCCTGTTCTGACTTTCCCTTTTTGTCCGTGTCTCTGGGAAATTCGTAAAATGTTGCGTATTTACGTTTTTCTTCGAAATTTGTCCTTTTTTGTGTTATCTCGCTCCTTATCGGTGGTTTTTCTTGTTTTTCTTCGCGTCTTATTATTTGGTTTATACTTCTTTTCCATATTTTTCCGTTGTCTAACATACAGTTGTACACGGAACTGCCAATTTTCTCTATAATTTCGGCTTTTGTCCATTTTCTCCTGTTAGGTATTCTATAATCTGTGACCATAACCTTTTCTCCAACTTCTAAGTTTCTGATTCTCCCTTTATGATATTTTTTTTGTCTTTCTTGTTCTTTTTGGTGATTTATTGTTGTTATATTGTTTTCTACCATATTTGGTCCTGGTTTTTCCCTCAGTAAATCTAACCTTGATCGTAATTCTCGTCCTAGCATTAATTTTGCTGGGGTTTCTTTGGTTCCACAGTGTGGGGTTATTCTGTATGAGAATAAATACTCAGAAACGATCATATTTAGAGATTTACCTTTGTTTTTCGGATCCAAAAGTCTCGTCTTTAGGTTTCTTTTGAAAGTTCCCACGCTATTTTCAGCGGCGCCGTTGCTGGCGGGATTTGCTACTGGTGATGTTATGTGCTCTATTCCGTTTCGTCTGAAAAACTTCTGCACATTCTCGGCCATAAATTGGGTACCCTGGTCTGACGTGACCTTGACTGGAAATCCAAATCTTGATACCAATTCCTTTAATTTTTCTTCGGTTTCTAGTGACGTCATAGTTTTCACTGGAAAAACTTCGACCCACTTAGAAAAACTATCTGTGACAATCAAAAATCTCTGGTTATTGATTGGGCCTAGGTAATCCATATTTATTTTACTCCATGGTTTTTTTTCTATTTTCCATGGTGTAAGTATGCTTTTTGGTGGTAACTTACTATTTTGAAGGCAATATTCGCAGCTTTTACAGGTTTTTTCAATATCCTTGTCCAGACTTGGCCAATACAAGTAAGATCTTGCGAGATTCTTAGATTTAACAATCCCAAAATGGTGACTGTGGATTTCTTCCAATAATTGTCTTCTTAAAGTCGTTGGAATGACTATTCTATAGCCAACCATTAAAATTCCGTTTTCCACCACCAATTCATCTCTTCTGTTTTTATAATTTTTAAGTTCCTCCCTGATATTTGTTGGCCATTTATTTTTCTTCACATATTCTATTATTTCTTGCAAATTTTCGTCTTTTTCTGTTTCTTCTCTCACATTTTGATTATTCAAGGGCCATTCTTCAATCTGCTCGGTGAAGTTTAGATATTCTCCTTTATCTTCTTCTTCTTTTGCTATTTTTACTGGTAGTCGGCTTAGAAAATCTGAAACTAAGTTAGATTTTCCGCTCACATGTTTTATTTCGTAATCAAAATTTGATAAGAAAGCTGCATATCTCTGTAATCTGTTCGCGTACATTACAGGTAATTTCTTGTCGTGTCTAAACATGCCTACGACTGTTTTTGCATCGCATTTTATGGTAAATTTTAAACCTTGGAGATAGGGATAAAACTTTTGCAACGCATAATATATACTTAACGCTTCTAAGTGAACAATGGGGTATAAAGCTTCGCTTTTTTGTAAGGTTCTTGAAATGAACGCTATAGGCCTTTCCGTCCCCCTAATTAAATGCGCCAAACAGGCAGCGATTCCTTTTTCACTCGCGTCTACGGTAAGAATTACGGGATGCTCGGGATTGAAATGAACAAGTACCGAATCTGATGTAATTATCTTTTTTACCGTCTCGAAACTTTTTTCGCATTCTTTATTCCAATTGAATTTTTTATCTTTTTTTAATAGGTCATAAATAGGCTTTAATATGCTCACAGAGTTGGGTATGAATTTTCCATAATATTGAATTAACCCCAAAAATGCTCTGGTCTCCGTTAAATTCGTTGGGCTAGGTGCTTTTAAAATAGCTTCTACCTTTTTTTTACTTTTCGAAATGCCCTCTTTGTCAATTTTATGTCCTAAAAATTCTAAATTGTCACTAAAAAATTTACATTTCTCTTTTTTTAAAGTGAGCCCTGCCTCCCTGAACCTGTCGAGTACTTTGTAAAGGTTTTTTTTATGGTCCTCATCGTTTTTTCCTGTGATAATAATATCATCGAGGAAGACGGCTACCCCCTCTATATCGCAAAGCAAAGATTCTATATTTTTTTGGAAAGCAAAAGACGCTATTTTTATACCGAAGGGCAAGCGATGGACCCTATAAAGCCCCCTGTGACTATTCCAGGTTAATATCTTACTGGCCTCATCATCGACCTCGAATTGCAAATACGCTCTGTTCATATCGAGTTTGGAAAACTTTTTTCCCCCTGACAATTTTGAAAAAATTTCCTCGTGTCTAGGTAATGGGTATTGCATTTCTGCTAGGGATTTATTTACCGTGGTTTTATAGTCAGCGCATAAACGTAGTTCACCTGATGCCTTCATCACACAAACTAAAGCCGTACTCCACTCTGTTGTTGACGTTTTTGATATGACTCCCTCAGCTTCTAGCCTTGAAAGTTCTTCGTCAAGCTTTTTTCTATAAGCTAGTGGGACGTTGCGTGCTTTGACAAAAACAGGAACCGCATCTTTCTTCAAATGAAGCTTGATTTTTGCGTGCTTAAATTTGCCTAGTTTACCACTGAATACCTCCGGAAAATCTGCTATAATGGACTCGGGTTTTGCCGTAGATGATGCTGACGAAACATGATTCACTGATCCTAGACATACATGGAATTCATCCAGCCAGTTTCGTCCCAAGATGCAACATCCAGCTTTATCTACAACATACAATTTTATATTTTTACATTTGTTTTCAAAAGTTATATTGACATAAAAATATCCCACCGGTTTAAAAACAGTGTTATTGTATGACCTTAAGGTCAAATTGTCAAATTTTAGCTTATATTTACCAAATTTCTTGTTATAAACGTCGATCGGGATAGCACTTATACTCGCCCCCGTATCTATATGAAAATTATGAATTTTTTTGTCAATAGTTACATCCACTTTAAACCTATTAATACCTGTCTCGTTATTTACCTGTTTACATTGATTAACACTCACATTGTTACAAACATTGTCAACATTACATAAGTCCGTGCCCAAATACCACATTCCTTCGTTGTTTTCGCTAGAATTTCCACTAGAATCATCTTCCTGACCATTCTCTACGTAATTAAATTTTTTCTTCCAACATCGCTTGGCCTGATGCCCTTTTGAACCACAAATTTTGCACGAAAATTTGTTAAACTTGCGTTTGTTGTTGAAGTTATTGTTTTGGACAGCCATGTTTGTCCTCTTGTCAAACTGATGCTTCGGTTCCGTCCGGTTATCGTCGTACGCTTTCGCTGGCCTTGTCGAGCCGTGTACGTTGCCGGTTGGTCTCGCTGCTGACGTTGGTCCCACGTGACCGTAATCTCGTCGCTTATTCGTCGAATCAAACCTGCGCCTGCTCACGTAGTTAATATTTACTTCGTCATCATGCTGCCTCTCTTTTGACTTTGCAATTTCCAGAATTTTCGTCAGGCTAGTGTCTTCTTTCTCTTCCGCTACTCTATCATATGTCTTTCCTTTTCTCATCCCCGTAATGAATTTTATTTTCAAAATGTCCTTTAAATTACCGCCGAAATTGCATTCGCTGGCGGCTCCACACAAACGTGCGTAATAATCGCTAATTTTCTCACCGTCACCCTGAGAAATATCCATAAATTTAGTTCGTTCTTTCCAAACCAAAACTTTTTTATTAAAATGTTCCAACAATAACTCGTTCAACTGTTCAAAGGATTTGTCACTTGGTTTGTCCGGAAAACACAGATCGCGGCATAGTTTATAGGTTTTCGTTCCCATTAAACTTAGCAACATAGGTACACGTACCTCATTTTTTTCGGAGAAAGCGTTGAAATGATGCTGCAACCGTTCGCTGTAGATTTCCCAATCGATTTCCTCACAATTGAACTCGTCCATCTTCGAAGATAACGCGGAAGCCATCTTGCTGGTTATGCGCGAGGTTCACAAAACTTTTTTTTGTTTTAATCTCACAATCCTGTCGCCATGTAATGTTTATGGACAGGGTAGAGGTGAGAGGGTTTTTAATGCGATACATTAACACAATTAGTTATCCTAATATCACAGTTTATTGCCGACATATAGTTATCCGGGAATACATATAACATAGCTTACTAAGGCGGAAGCTCGAACTGGCGTGCGCCGCGTGCCGACTTGACTTAGCGGTTTTGACGCATGCGCGTCGGTACATTACATAAATAAATAGCTAATTAATTGTACTGGTAGTGAAAAAAATACTATATTTTCCACGTGAGTGAAGATTTAACATTTTAGAACGCGTCTTGCGGGCTTCGCGCTGGCGCGCTCATCCCGCAATTTGACGCAGGTCAAAAATGTTAAACTTCTCTCACTTGGTAAATAATATACTATTTTTTCCTACGATCCTCTATGAAAATGACATTTAGCACAGTCTTTGTTCTTTAGAAAACGCCTCATATCGAACTAGTTTGATATTTTTATATCACACTCGTGTGATATTTATGTATGGAGGTTTGTCTAATTTTATTTAGGGCCACTTGCACCAACTTTTGGTCTGGGATTATCTCAGCTAAACCGAGTTTAAGTTAAAAATGCTGCGTTCTGATTGGTCGGCTGTCAATTTAATCCAAGTTTAAAGTTAAACCATCATTGGTGCAAGTGGCCCTTAGATATTTACCTCGTAGATTCTACGAATTTTATTCACCTTGTTTTATAAACCACCTTTCACCACAGCTTTTTATATCTTTAAGTGTTTTAATCCAAATATTTCTGTTTTTCATGTCAAAAATAGAAACTATAGTTATAACGTTCCTATTTTGAACATTACTGTCTAGATCTTATAAAAATTACTTAATTTTTTATTTCGTTACCTTACATTACATAAAAAACATCAAAATACACAGTATTTTTCTTACGAAATGTAAAACAGTACCATTTTACTGTCTTATACAGCATAACCACAGAAATCTAATTTAATAAGCAAACTCTAGTTTGCATTTATTTAGGAATAGGCAACCCATTAAACAGCTATGTATTGTTTTAAATATAAAACCAAGAAAACTAAAGCTAAATGAAAATCATATTTCCTGTTTGACATACCTACATATATAAATTTGTATGCTATTTATAATTAATTTGTGCTTTGCCTTTTTTGAAAATTAATAAAAATTAGAAAATTTTAAAATAAGAAACTTCATATTTTTTCGGGATCGTAGGAAAAATAGTGTACATAACTCGTTGGAAAGTGTATTTCATACACTCGTGGGGTTTCCTTACTCGCCTGGCGGCTCGTTCGTAAACCTTCCCACTCGCGTGAAATATGTCACTTTCCACACTAGTTATGTAATATACTATTTCCTAGGAAGTGCTCATCTATACGAAAATTTCCAGAATAAACGCAAATGTTTTATTCTGATAGTCTCTTTTTCCGCGTTCTCTACTAATATAGTATATTAAAGTACTAGTTTCATAACATACGTTTTTAGCGCACGAGTACAAGTGCTCTAAAAACGGGTTATGAAACGAGTTCTTTATACAATTTTTTCTATTTTGCTCTAAAATTTAAAAAACTTACATTTAACTTGATGACTGATTTAGGGATTTTTGTTTTGGGTTGGCATTACAGTTTACACTATGTTTAAAATTCTAAGAACAAATGATATTTTGATATATTCAAGTACTGGGCGATGAACCGTCAGCATCGTGCTAAGCCATCTTTTATGATGTGCCTCGTGTATTTTTGTTTTGTCATCTTTTATGATGTGCCTCGAGTATTTTTATGTTAATGTTTTGTGTACAAGTAAAAGTGAACCATATATATGGTTATTAATCGTGCGAACTGTTGAATTTTAAGTGAATAATAATGGACGTTTGAAGATAATTTTTTTTGTGTGTTTTTAATGATAACTTTTTATATTAGCGTGGAAATTACTACAGTAGTATTTTATCAGTGATAGTGCGCAAGTCAGGATACATATCCGATTAGTACTTGCGCACTGGAAACCTCATGATTATATAGAGAAAACCTGGTTAATTATTCGGAAGAAAAAGACCAAATAAATAGAGAGAGATATTTTGATATATTTTACAGTCATCTTTTCTTTTTTCACTGCAATTAACCAGTCCACAATTTTAACACGGTAAAAAATAACCCAAACACACAATTTTGTAAAAAATTAAACTTTAAATCGACATTGACATTTGCACGCAAAACGTCAAGAGATAGGCTTTTGTATGTTGCCAACCTAACGGAAAAAAAGTAGAGACCTCTTATGGGCCTATAAGAACACGCAAAATGCGTGTGATTATGAGCTTATAAGCGTCGCAAAATAGAAAAAATAAGTAATTAATAAAGTAAATACATATTTGACAATGACCATGACAAATATTTTTTAAGTTAGGTGCCTACTCGAGTGCGGAGTATGGTTGTTGGGGAGTAGGGATCTTAGAAGTAGGGATGTTACGGAGTAGGTATATTAGGCAATAGGGAAATTGAGAGTTGGGACGTTAGCA
The DNA here is from genome assembly GCA_958510825.1 of Brachypterus glaber. Classification (NCBI taxonomy): domain Eukaryota; kingdom Metazoa; phylum Arthropoda; class Insecta; order Coleoptera; family Kateretidae; genus Brachypterus; species Brachypterus glaber. Next base: position 17,790 of record CAUEHQ010000221.1, on the reverse strand, counting down.
AGACAGCAATTATGCGAGCGTGAAAACGCACTTTCTGGCCGAGATGCACACACTATTTTTTCTGCCGAATACTACCAAAAACAAGATAAAAACTGCTATTTCCTTTAAGCTGCCCTCAACCATGTCAAATACCCTGTCAAATAGAGCCTCCGGTACCTTACGCAACATGCTGTATGGTTTGTCCACCTCCAATTTTAGCACCCACTCAGCCCATGCCCGTGAAGCCCTTACAACTTCCGTGCCCTTTGAAGAGAAAAGTTGTCGAACAGGTAAGATAACTTAAAAACTACTTAAACTAGATTAATAAAACATTACCAATAACATTGCTCTACAAAAAAAAAAAGATTTTTTTTATTTGCCGGGGACATTTTAGCAGTCACGTTTTTTGTGGACACGATAAATCAAGAACCAATTATCCGATCGACTCGAAATTTTCAGGAAAAATCAAGTTTGAGGGGAAGATCCCTATTGTTTTTTAAAGTTATCCCCCAAAAAACAAAAAAGTTATGGGGGTTAAACTTAAAAAAAAAATAAAAAAAACTACATTTTTTTTTGAAAATTTTTAAAAAAAAAATTAAAAACTTTTTGGAAGTTTTTTTTTTGAAAAAAACAAAATTATTTTTTTTTCTTTTTTGAAGAAAATATCTATTTTTAATGTTAAATTTTTTTTATTTTTTTTTTTTTGAAAATTATTTTTTGGAAAAATGCAATATACCATTTACTGTTAATGATATATAATGGAATGCGTAGCATTACATATCTTCACGACTTGTTTTTTTTTACTACAACTATAGGCAAAAAAACGCTGCTTTATATCTCAAAAAAACGAACCGATCGAGAAAAACGGAAAACGGTTCAGAAATCAGCGAATCAAATACAGCCAGACGCAACTAAAATTGTGTCGGAAAGTTTTTTAGTGTTGAGTGTCGGCAAATTTTTGAGTGTTGGTCGGGGTCGGGGTCGGGGTCGCATGAAAAAAAAAATACTATTGCAAAATGTATGGATTCATGTCGATTTTTTATTTTTTTTTTTTAATTGTCTTCCAAAAATTTTTTTCCAAAATTTTTTTCTTTCAAAATATTTCCATTTTTTTTCCAACATTTTTTTTTCATTTTTTTTTCTTCTAGTATACTGAAGAGGAAATGATGGCAAAACGTTACTCGAATTTCTACAACAACTACAACGTAGATTACCACCCCGATCCTTGCAAACCCCCTCCGCCAATGCCCGAGAAGCGCAAACGCTGCAGGGAAGAAAAGGAACAAAAACTCCCCGGCTGCCCTAGGGGCTTCAAACCTTGCGAAATGAAGCTCACTCCGCCCCCTGGGAACCACCCCTGCGGAGTTTGGTGCGCCAGGATACAGCCATGTCCGCCCAAACCAAGGGTTAAGGTTCCCTATGATGGGAGACCCGAGGCTTGTACAAGACCTTGCTGTAAACACTGGAAACCCAAGGAAAAGCCCTGTTTATATGATTGCCCATGCCCAGCGTCCTGTTTTAACCATCCCATTGGAATAAAACCTGGAAGGGCTCCAAAATGTTGCCCTCCTTTATCTTACTACATTAAACCTTAATATAATATTCTTAGAAGGTTCTCAAAACAGTGTTCTTAGAACCTCCGTTCTGTTAGAGAAATACATTATTATAAGATTACCTAGATTTTTCGAAAAAAAAAAAAGAATAACGTAGGGCGGGGCAAAAAGCCACCCTATTTATCTATATATTAATTATAATTTCTGTTTATGAAATATTAAAAAATTATAAAAACTAAAATATACATATTAATAAACTGAAAAAAAAAATTAATTTTAATTTTTTTGTTATTTTGACATCAGTCTTCATTTATATTTTCGGATAAAAAAGTATGTTAATTAAGGGCATGTCCACAGGCTCGCATAAAAAGCATAGTACATAAGAATGCGATGCCGTGATTGGCTTGATATGCCGTCATGTATCTTGTAAGCCAATCACGGCATCGCATTCTTATGTACCATGCTTGTTATGCGAGCCTGCACTGTAAAAACTGCATGTAAAATAATGTAAAAATACATGAATTTACATAGTACGGAATAGTAAATTTACTATTCTGGACTATGCATATTTCATGAATGTAAAATAATGTAAAATAATGTAAAAGAATGTAAAAGAATGTAAAATAATGTAAAATAATGTAAAAGAATGTAAAAGAATGTAAAATAATGTAAAAAAATATATTTACATTGATTTACATATTTTTACATGATTTTACAATGTCGGGCTATGTTATTTTAAGACGCGCGTGCCCTTTGGACAATAACCAAGAAGGCGTCGCATCATGAGACGAACCGTTTAATATTGTTATTGTTAGAGAGATGGCGACGCATGCTGCTATGTTAAAGTGTTAAAAGTGTAAAAAAAAAGGTAAATATTATTTATGTACGATATTTAAATGCTTTATTTGTGGCCTAAAATTTACATTCATTATAAATTACGATCTTTATCAACCAATAGATCTTTAAAGAAAGATGTAAGCAGTTTATACTCGTATTAAGGGTGCAAATCGTTTGGTTTATTAAACCAAATGAACTTTACGCTACGATATTTCAAAAAAGCTTTGACACAGAAACTTGTAATTTAGAACAAACATTTTCTTAGTAGTAAATATGTTTTTTCAAATTTCAAGTCTATGCAAAATATTACCATTCTGGACTATGTAATTTTTACCATTCCGGTCTATGGCAACATATTACCATTTACGGACTATGTAATTTAATGTAATTTATTTTTACCGTGTGTGGATATGCTCTTACAGACACCTTCGCCAAAATTGCAAAAAAATAATTTATCCAATACATTCAGATAATAAGACAATTACCAGCTTTATTTTAAATAGATAAATTCAATAATAACCCCCACGTGGCTTTTACTTTATTGAGTGGATAATTATGTATTTTACCCACTCAACTGTCACTTGTCAAATTATTTTCTTGTAAATGTCATTATAATTTTTAATAAAAATATGAATTCCTAAGCTATTTATTAGATAAAACCTTGTATGGCACTCATGGGTAAACCGATATTGCCCTCTCGAAAATTAACCTGCTTGGCTGACGCCTCGCAGGTTAATTTTCTCATGGGCAATATCTTACTTTACCCACTAGTACCATAAATAACTATTACGCCATTATGTGATTTTTCCAGAGTTAAGCTTCCTTGTGCAATTTAGCACAAAAGTATTATATTAGTCCAGTCAAATAACGAGAAATTCCTTTGTTAAATTGCAATAAATGTACACGGACTGATATTTTAAAGGGTAGTAGTGGATAGTAACAGAACACCGGGTGATTTGTGTAAGGGGTGTCCGCTATCTTGAATTTTAGGGGTGAGTACGGTTATCTCGCTAAATATGCATCTTACGATAAAAATGCACATAACCAATTTTAATAAGGAAAAAATTTCCAACAATTTCTGTTTGAATCATTTTTTTAATATATTAATAACAATCGAGTTATAAATATTCAAAAATGGCCATGTTGGGGGTGAAATTGGTTTTTTCGTTTTTTAGCCAAATTAATTATGGGAGGATAAATGTGATTATGAGCAAACTTGTAGCTCTTGAAATTCTCTATAAGTTTTATATATTATGCGTTTTCATAAGTATTTTGTTACCGTTACAGTGGGCGCTGAAAGTCGAGTTGCGTTCTCTGTAACCGTACAAAAGTAACTATGAAAATTTAAAATATAGGAAGCTTATAAAGAATTTCAAAAGCTAAAAGTTTGCTCATAACCACTTTTATCGTCCGATGAATAATTTGGCTGAAAAATGGAAAAAAATTCACCTCCAACATGACTATTTTTAAATTAACTCGATTGTTATTAATATATTAAAAAAATGATCCAAACAAAAATTGTTGGAAATTTTCTCCTTAACAAAATTGGTTATATGCATTTTTATCGTAAGATGCATATTAAGCAACTCACCCCTAAAATCAAGATAGCGGACCCCCCTTAAGCAAACTACCAGGAGTTTCTGTTAGCATTCAGTATACTAGTAGTATACTACCCTTTGAAATATAAGCCCGTGTACATTTATTGCAATTTATATTTATTATTTGACTGGACTATTTTATCTAAATTATTTTTTTTTATATCACGTATTTTTTTACTTTTGCACTTTGCACTTTGCACAATAATAAACCGAAAAGTCCAAACGATACTTTTGAAAATTTGGTTTTAAATTTATAGATTTATTATGATCAAAAAGTTTATGAAAAAAAAACAGTGTTGGCAAGAAGTTGAACAAAAAGTTAGTTTCGGCCTACCGTGTTTAGATACTAAAAAGGAAAGGGGAACCCGATGCTGAAGGCACCTCTTTCAGTGTGGCCGCCGAAAGACCTCCACCCCCAGACAGTGCAAAAAATAACTGCTAGAGTACTACCCGTTCCTTTTTGACTAAGTTCTTTATTTATTTATTTATATCAAATGCACAACATCATTTCTCCAACTTAAAACTAGATGAAACGTTGCAAGCACCCTGTCAAAACATCGGCACTATTGTACACTAGAGCCATCCAGTTTGCAAATTTCAAACTAGGTGTTTTGTTTGATTTTAAATTCTGTATCTTTAAAACATTATATTCTAGCAAAAAACTGTATATAACATTTTTTATAGGGCTTAAAAAGAGCTTTTATTTAAAATTTATTTTTTGAAATCGGGTTATAAATATGGGATATACTAAAAAAACCTTTTACTGCTTTAAACGCCAATACCTCAAAAACAATGCGTTTTAGGAAAACGTTGTTTATAACATTTTTTGACCAATTTAAAATTATCTTTTATATAAGTGCTAAATTAACCAAATACAATAATAATTGCCTTAATTATAAACAAAAAACGCTAAAAATAGGAATTTTACCCTATTTTTACCGCCTTACCCCCAATCGTTTACCCCCAAAATCTAATCAGCTCTTCGGAATACGATAAGAAACAATATGCAAAAAAACGCAAGTCGATATTTCATGTAGAAATGAAGTTAGAGAGTTTACACCCACAGACAGACAGACGGACGCAAAAAATTTTTTTTACTGATTTCGACTCAGAATGGTCTAAAACGTCGAGAAATGTGAAAAAAACGTGGTCAAAGATTTTGACTTTTCGGCGAAGATTTCAATACATCGGCATTCTTAGTAGCACTAAGTGCCGATGTAATTTGCGGAAAACCGCAGGAGGTACCGTAACCCTCCTAACAGATACTAAATCCATTGAAAATAGTATACAGTGAATTTCGAAGCAATTTATTAAAAACTAGCTCTTTACCGTTTTTATCAAGACGCACTGTGTCAAAATGACAAAAAAGTCATCTTGTTTCCATAGAAAAGTCTTCATTTGTCAAACAAATTATTTAAAAAAAAAGTCAAAATTCTAGTATATTCGGTTCCTGTATTAATTTCTCTAAAAAAAATAACTACGTTTTCAATATGAGTTGCTGTCCGTCAAATGGTTCCCAAAAAAATGGTTCTTCGAATGGTTCGAACTCCTGCCCACCCCCATGCTGCCCATCAGATAGCTGTTGTGTGCCCATCACGTATTGCCCGAATCCCATTTGCTGCGACAGCCCCTGCCCTGCGATACCAGTCCCCGCTTGCCCCCAGCCCTGCGTGTATGTTCCAATCGTTTGCCCGTGTGCTCCCCTGAAGCCCTGCCGCCCCCAATGTCCGCCCCCTTGTTAGATGAACGTTGTTGTTAAATTATTTTATTTAATCGTTAGATTGTTAATATTAATGTATTTGAAATAGTTTATTTATATTGTCCCCTAAATAAATAATTTACTTATGATTTTATTATTGATAAAAACAAACGGCAGCTGCCAACAAAAGAATAGGGAAAGTCGGTGTTAACTGGGCCGCTTGTTTCGCTTTCGAGTTTTTGAAAAACCTGTAAACAATTTTCAAATATTTTCTATAGCTAAAGGTAGATCAATACTATAGTTAGAGCTTATTAATACTTCAGACAAATATTTATATAAAAAAAGTTATTACCCAGTCCGCACATATATGGATGCAACATGGTAAAGAAAGATTTTTTAGGTAACATGTGCCATATTACATGAGACATAACATACATATGTATGCTACATAACATGCCCTATAATAGAAAGATTTTTTAAGTTGCATGTGCCATATTACATAAGATGTAACATACATATGTATGGTACATAACATGCAATATTGCATGTTATGTATCATATACATGGTACGAGAACATACACGATACATAAAATGTTATGAATTCAATACTAAATATGGCGTCTATATTATTTTAATTTTTATAGGTTAGAATCACTAATATTCTTAAAATTGTTGTTAATAATAAAAGTTTTACCCTTAAGTAGTAGAAACGCATGTATTTTTAGACAACTAAACTGATTTTAGATAATTTTAGACAAAAAATTAAAATATATATATATATTTTTTTAAAATGATTATTTGCTATTTTTTCTCTAAAAATTGGCTTTTTATGTGGCCCATGATTTTTAAGCCTGGTAGAAAGTTTGCTTTCACAGTAAAAATGCACATCGTATAAGAATTTTGCCTGATGGACGATGCTACATATAAAGATATTTATATACTTTAATTATTAGGTTTATCAAAAAGACGTAAAAATGTTCACCATGTCTAAATCTATGATGCACTCCATAACAAGTAAAATTCGGAAACGCCTACTTTTATTGTTATGTACCTAGTATGTATCTGATATGTAGCATGTTATGTAGCTGATACATAACTTGAGGCGGAATTGTTAAAGTCCAAGGACTATACATGGACTATAAAAATTACATGTCTGCAACATCACATAGAACAGTGGTTATGTACCTGCTATGTTCCTGCCATGTATTTGTGTTGACTGGGTAACGATCTAGCGGAGTTAATAAATAAAGTATATGAGTCAGTTAACTATGCAGATGATTCTATCTCGTTAATTAAAGCCACAAGTAAAAATGATATTAGGAAGAAAGCCCAAGCATGTGCTAATTTAGTAAATAAGTGGTGCGATGACAACGGTCTTAAATTAAACGGATCCAAAACTTTAATTATCCAATTTTTACAAAAAAACATTGCTACTGAAACCACAACTTGGATCAAACTTAACGAGGTAGATATTACAAATAGTCATTCCTGTAAATTTTTGGGCATTCATATCGACACTAAGCTAACATGGGCATCACATGTAAATCACCTATGTTCCAAATTAAGCTCTAGACGATACATTATTGAAAACATTAAGAGAACTGTGTCAACAAATGTACTTAAACTCGCCTATTTCGGACTCGTACAATCGATCTTATCATACGGTTTATAGAAAACTCATCGAATTAAATAATAATTTTAAATCCTTAAGTCGAAGATATTTTTTTAGACGACTCTATAATTTGAGATAGGTTTATGTACTTAAAACTATTGAATAGAATAGAATAGAATAGAATAGAATAGAATTTATTTTTATGCTTGAACACAAAATTGCATTATACATACGTCAAATATAAATATGATTTAAAAATACACATAGTAATAAATAGTAATTTGAGTAAAAAGTTCAAATATGGATAAGTTAAAAAAAATAAATAAATAAATTAATTAATTTAAATTACAATACAATTAAAATCACAAAAAATTTAAGATCACAGAAAAATACTGTTTACAGATCCCGAAAATCATTCGAAAGATATTCATTGAAATCAAAAAATGCTTTTGAGATAAGATACTTTTTGATAAGATTTTTAAAAGTTATTTGTTTGCAGTTGCGAAAATGAGGTGGCAACACATTGAAGAACTTGATACAGTAATAGTTAGTTCCAGAAGATGCCCGTCTCAGTCTCAGGAAAGGAGGGTTTATGTTAGTTGCTTGTCTTGTGTCATGGCTATGCACAGAGCTATGCTGCGAAAAGTTATTTATATTTTTCTTAATATATAGTAGGCACTCTAGAATGTATAGGCAGGGAAACGTAAGCACACCCAATCTGATAAAGCTTAATCGACAGTTCTCTCTATAGCCCGGTCCATCAATGATCCGTACTGCCCTCCTCTGCAATCCAAAAATTCTATCCATGGAGGAAGAGTGGCCCCAAACTAAGATGCCGTAACTAAGAGAAGATTGGATTACAGAGAAGTATACAATACGAAGTACATTTTTGGACAGGGAGCAAGAGAGACTACGTAGAAGGTAACAGCCTTGATTAAGTTTTTTTGCAACCGCATCCCCATGTTCACTCCAGCCCAATTTTGAGTCTAGGTGCAAACCTAAAAATTTTGTGGACTGAGCATAGCCATCACCATCAAAACGACGCAGAGTGAAGATCATATTAACGGTCTTATCGGCATTTAAGCAGAGCCTATTTGAGCCGAACCATAGCTTGGCCCTCGACTGTGCCCCACCGTTCGCTTCTACTGCAACATTCAATAATTTATTCTTGACGTTGAAAGAGGTATCATCCGCAAATAAGGTTACATTGTCAATATCTACGCATTCATCAGCAACAATGTCAGAATTTGAGGTAAAAGGATCGACTGTGTCATCAAAAATATTGTCAGGCAAGTCATTGATATATATCAAAAAGAGAAAGGGGCCAAAATGTGACCCTTGTGGCACTCCTAGATCTGTGAATTCTTCATCCGACATGACGCCATCAATAAGAACACGCTGAGATCTGTTAGAAAGATATGACATTATTAACCTACATGTTTTGGGTGAAAAACCATAATAAAACAGCTTGCGCAGTAGAATCGAGGGTGACACACAGTCAAAGGCTTTGCTTAGGTCAAAGAAGGTGGCTGCAGAGAATTCACCGTTCTCAAAACAGTCCAATATTGTATCAACAAAAGAAAGTATTCCATGTACTGTTGAGAGATTCTTACGGAAACCAAACTGGTGTTTTGATAGTAAATTATTACTTTCAAAATATTGTACTGCTTGAATTAAAAGTAGTTTTTCATACACCTTTGACAAAACCGGCAACAGTGCAATTGGCCTATAGTTAGTAGGATCATCTTTACTGCCTTTTTTATGGACAGGAATGACGATCGCTTTTTTTAGCACAGAGGGAAAAATGTTGGAATTTATGCACTGGTTAAACAATTTTGTCAAAGGTATAATTATTATAAAATTGTATTCTGTATTCAAAGGAAATAAACTTACTTACCAGTTAATCGAAGCTTCTTGAACTCACACAAATAAAGTTTTCATGCCAAAAAAAAATTTTTTTTTTTAATAAACAGGTCAGAATTTAAAAGTTAGCCTTCAAAATGGCAGATCCAATATGACGGATTAGTTGCTTGGATTTGCTTGAAACTTGGTACTCGGAAGTTTTTGGGGTCGCTGATTACGAATCTGTTGCTAGTTTTCCAAAATTCAAAATAGCGGATCCAATATGGCGGATTAAGTTCTGCCACTGGCACCTGATTCGTAATCAGCGATCCCAAAAACTCCGTGATGTTACAAAATCATGGAAAATAAACTAATGGTAAACTGATAATTTTAGGTGCTACTATACTGCCGGGCTAAGCTTAAAGGTCCTATCTATATAGGTTTAACATACACAGATAGGACCTTTCAGCTTAGCAAGGCAGTATAGCGGTCATACCGAGTAAAATGTACATATATTTTGACAAAAAGTTCTCCCCTGAGTCCAAATGAAGTTCTAAGCTTGCTAGATATGAAAAGTATTTGGCGCAAAAACGGGTCAACAGGTATTACATAATGCACAATGTACCACAATTCATACACTTCATACCTCGGTTCTCGCGTTATTCAAGGCTGTAAAGATCATGAGCCTTGAATAACGCGAGAACCGAGGTATGAAGTGTATGAATTTTGGTACATTTTGCGTTACATAATGCTTGAACATTCCCTTTAAGGTAACAAAAAAATATTTATAGTAAGTAAATTACCAATATAAATTTTAAAACCGTTTTTTACGTTTTGAATATATAGGTAAATTTACCTTAGCTGATGTTATGCACTTTAATTTTGTTGTGCATGGCCTTCCGAAGGGAATTCCCTTGATACCCAAATGGATGACTAAGCTACAGTAGCTTGATGTAGCTATTATGGAAGATTTTTATCTTTATTAAATTAATAAAAAATAAAATTACAAACAAACCAATTGGCCAAAGACAAATTTTATTTCAAAAAACTAAAAATTATAAGGACTTCATTATTTTAGCAGCGTCTTAGACATGGGGACACACAAGGCGTGCTCGTGGGGCACTGGGGACAGCAAATTGGTGGAGGTGCAGTCACGGGGACATAAACACAAGCCTGTGGGATGCATGGGACACAGATTGGCTCACAGGGACACGGACATGGTGGTGGACAGGGACACACAGAAACTGGGACACAACATGTCGTGGGAGCACATGGGGCACACACAGGCCCGCAACAAGACTCTCTAACCTGGTTCATTTTGAAATAATTGTTTTTTCTTCGAGAAATCTAAAAATTATATAATTACGAAAAATTTTGACGTTTACGTTTACAAGAATTTATTCTGACATTATTTTGACACAAAATAACTAGATTTTTTGTATGAAAAATTAATTTACCTGTGGAAATTTTGACATAAACTGCCACAAAACTGACACAACTTGTTGACACATGTATTGACGTTAGTTCATATGTCCACCAAATTCATGTTTGTTTTTGTTAAAAAAAAATCATTTTATCACCTTACTTTTACGCATTAACGTTCTAATCATATATTTGTTTAATTTTAAACAATATTTACCTTAATTTTGCGTAAGAATCGCAGTAGTTCAAACAAAACGTAAGTAGACATGATGTCCTAACCTCAAAATTATGCTTTTATCGAAAATTCTGGGTTTTAGTTTGAGAAAAATGTCTTCAAACTGTACAATTGCTGTGTGTCAATTCACTGCCACAAACAACAAGGAAAATAATTTAAATTCAGTCAAGAAACTAGTCTGCCAAGCTGTTGAAAATGGTGCAAAGGTAAGTCTAATTTTTTTAATGTCAGCGATTTTAAATCCCAAGTTTTATTTTGTAGATGGTATTTTTACCTGAGGCTTCAGACTATATAGGAACTAATAAGGATGAATCTAGAAACAATGCGGAAACTTTGTCGGGAACACTAATGACTCAATATAGACAACTTGCAAGAACTAATAAAATATGGCTCTCGATAGGGGGCTTTCATGAAAAAATCAATGAGGTAAATATACCGTAATAACGTTAGCGTTAGTCTGAATAATATCAATATCAAACGCCTTATTTCAAACCTTTTTTTTTGTAAATTTGAACCATTTTTTGAATGTTCAAGTATTACGTAACGCAAAATTTATCAAAATTCATACACTTCATAGCTCGGTTCTCAAATTATTCAAGGCTGTAGAGATTTCATATTTTGGCTACCCCCCTACTAGGGGGGGTAGCCAAAATATGAAATCTCTATAATCTATAATAACGCGAGAACTGGGGTATGAAGTGTATGTATTTTGGTACAATTTGCGTTACGTAATTCTTGAACGTTCCCTTTGTAAACTTTTTGGATGTTCTTTTGGATAGGGATCGACCGATACCGATATGATATCGGCGATATCAGCAAAAATTCGCTATAACGGTTATCAACTGATATGAAAGTCCATATCGGCAAATGGTAATTAATAAGTAGTATATAATATGTATAATATAATTATATGAATATATTATAATACGACGACCCCTAATATTAGGGGTCGTCACGCAAATTGACCAAAATTCATACACTTCATACCCTGTTTTTCGCGTTTTTAAAGGCTGTAGAGCTTTTATATTTTGGGGGGGGGGGGTAGCCATACTTGTGCAGTCCAAAAGACACCCCCTCTTAACTTTTGAGCGACTTTTGATATCGCCTTCTTTGGAACAATCAATAAAACAACTTAAACTTGTTTTGGTATATGTTCAATATTTGTAGCTTTTAAAATGTGGTCAGGGGGGTGTAGGAGGATTTTTTTTTTCATAGAAAGGGGGATTGTGTGATACATCACATCATATATTTTTTTATTTTTTAAAAATTTTAATTTTTTTTTTATTTTAAAAAATACAATTTTTTAAGATTTTTTTTGTAAAATTTTATTTATATTAAAATTGGTTTAAAAGTATAATTTACTTATTTGTATTATTGCATGATCATAAAATTTTTCAAAATATAATCCAGAATGATCCCTTAATAAACTAATTTTGTTCAAACTGAGCTTTGTCCGAGTTTTTTTCTTTTAAAACCTGCTTTGTCCCCTCAATTTAGTCAAAACGTGTTTTGTCCAATTTTATTTCACATTTTTTTCATATTTCTTATGTATGCTTTTTGGAAAAGTATGTTAAGTATTAATCTACAGTGTATCTGGAATCTGTACAAGCTATTAATAACAAGAAAATATTATAATTTTGCTCTAAATAAGTTTTTTGTGTTTCCTGAAAAAACTTTTGCATGTGACAAAACACGGTTTGCATGTTACCTCCTCACTTATAATGACCCTACCCTAGTAGAAATTTAACGTTAGAATAACGTTTTTCCAACGTTAGAAAACTGTATAAAAGTACTTTATAAAATATGTATATATCAAACGTTAGTTACAAACGTTAATCTAACGTTAGATTTTTAAGTTAGAAATACGTTATAAGTACGTTTAATTTCTAACTTTCGGAGTGGGCGGGCCAACTAGGAAATTTCTACCTGGATCATAGATTGGCAGCTGGAGACAAATTTATTCATATAAATAAATCTTAATGTATTTTAGCAATCATAATATTTTTAAACATAATTTCGTTACATTTATTTATAAAATATCCACCTTTTTAGGTGGCCCTAAATATTTTTCGTGTAATATGCTGTTTTACTTCGATAAATACCCCAGGTAGCAAGGGATGTTATGTTACAAGAAATTAACATCACTTTTGGGTGTATTTTTAAACTAAATCATAACATCACATAATATTGAAAAATAACATGTATTTAACATCACATTTACAACGTAATACGTGTGACGTGACAACCATGTTATTTAATAACAAATATTTAGCAACGCTGTGAATATATCGCATGTCACATATTAACGTTGCTCTCACGTAAATGTCATGTTATTTTGCTTCTCACCGACGTTCAAAGCAAAAAAATCGATATAAGATGATGTTGATAGAGTAAATTATTATAAGGAAATTGTATACACATTATACGATTTCCAGTGGATAAGGGGCTCTGCCGGGCTTCTCAAGACCACGGACACGGATTAAAGGAATATATTCTCCCCTTAATCTGCATTTTCGTATTTAGAATCTATCTGTTTCAATCTGTGATTGTTTCAATTACTGATTGATTTTAAATCCGATTTTTTTATAGGGTTATAGCGTTTTTAATGGTTTTAATTTAGAAAAAGCTAATATCCTAGAATATTATTTAAATATTAAAGTACCAGTAACGGCATTCATAAGATATTAGATATAACAGGAATGTGGATTTATGATGTCACAAACACGTTATTTTCGGGATGTCATTGTGTGATGTTATTAGGGGCGGACTTAGGACATCCCCACCATGCTACATTCTTGTTAAATGAGACTACAATCTTAACATCACATGTCACATATTAACGTGACTTTCACGTGAATGTCATGTTATTTTGCTACCTGGGACGTTTACCTCTCAGAAAAACAGTATATTTAGTTAGTTAATATTTATTTACACATTCAGAATCTTAAAATATTTTTTCAATTCTAGTACAGCGTTGCCAGACTTACTATAATTTTGGCTTTTGGTGGATATTTTTTTAAACTTATAGAAATAATAATAATTATCAAACCTAGGCACATAGCTGTCTAAAATGAGTATTTTCTACTATAGCTTACTTATTAATAATGGAAATTTAAAAAATATTTAAAGTTAGAATAAGGTTAGAAAAAGGTTAGAATTTAGTTGGGAAACTAACGTTAGATTTATGTATTTTATAACGTTTTTGTCAAACATTAGTTTTTAAGGTTAGATTTATATATATTATAACGTTTCTGTCAAACGTTAGTTTTTAAAGTTAGATTTATATATTTTATAACGTTTTTGTATAACGTTTGAGACTAAACATAAAAATGTCACTAATCTAATGTTATGTTAAGTTAGATTTATGTATTTTTCTACCAGGGTATTTTTTACTCTTTAAAGAGTTTTTTTAATTAAGGTGTTTTGTTAATTGTTTTATTTAATTTTTAGGATACGATATACAATTCACATATATTAATCGATGTAAATGGTGAAATACAATCAATTTATAGAAAAATACACCTTTTCGATGTTACTATACCAGATAAAAACATAAATTTGAGAGAATCAGATGTAAATGAGCCTGGAAGTCAGATATGTGGTCCTGTTAGCACTCCTGCAGGCCACTTGGGCTTAGGAATAGTATCCTTTTTTATTATTTTTTACACAATTATAAATTTTTGTCAAAATTATTTAATTCAGGGAAGGTTCCATAATTATTTCACCAATTTGTGTGCTCTTTAGGAGAAGTGAACCACTACAAAATATTTGTACACCAAAGAACTTTTACCTCAAGAAGGAACATGATGAAAACTACCATATGCTTAGTTTGAAGCGTGAACCAACTACGGTAAGGGGCTGGTGGGGAGTGACTATTGTTTACACTAAGTACGCGTAAAGAGAGAGAAAGATTGTGTAAACTCACAGTCTAATGTCGTAAAATGACTGACAGGGGTACAGTGTTGCCATTGGAAACATATACTTTGGATATTTTATTGTAAATTTTAAGAAACATTAGTTCTGTATGAGTTTTATATGAACTAGTAGTTTAATTTTAATAGATTCCAATTTACTATATTATTAAACATAATTATAGTATACACAATAAAGTTTTTTACATTTTTAATTTAAGTATAATGATTTGAATTCATGTTAAGGTGGAAACTACGCAACATCGCTACTAGGTAGCCTAAAAGTCGACTAGCGACATCTACATTTTACACCACAAAGCTGTATTGCGTTTCTGTTAGTAAATAAACAAACAAAAAGATGACACCTTCATAAACATTGGTCTGAAATTACTTCCTGAGGTAAAAGTTCTTTGTTGTACACGGACTTTTTTTCTCAAGATTTTTGTAAAAAAAATAATTATTTTTGACCTTTTTGGTAAGATTTTTTAGATTTGTAGAAGTCTTCGAAACTTGTCGAACATTACCGAGATTTTTGAGATTTTTAAAGACTTCCGAAAATTTGTATATGGACTTTCCATAGTGGTTTACCCCTTAGCTCCTAGGAGCTCATTTACCTTCCCTATTATAACTATTTTTTTTAAATGGGAAAATCTTAAGATTGTGTTGATCAAAAATTTATATTTTTTTATTGCTTTTTATGGTTCCATACCTTAAAAATGAAAAACGGAACCCTACTAGGAAAGGCTCTGTCTGGCCGTCTGTTTGTCACATCAATTTATCTCATAAAAAATGTTTTTTACCAAAAATTAAATTTTGCCATTTTTTTTTTTCTTTTAGTGATTCGTATTGAGTTGGTTTTTATCTAAAAGGTTTTTTATTACACATATCAATAAAAAAGAAAATTCCTTATGAATAAGGGGTAAAAGGGACAAAAACCAAACTTTTAATCAATAACTTGCTTACTGATTATCATCAGTCATCGGCGAATTTCCAGTGCTCGCATAGGCGCCGCGTCGATTCTATCGTTGACTCGAGGTTTTAAATATTTACATTTTTATTTTCTTCGAAAAACACCGATATATTTACATATTTATAGTTAATATGTATGTATATTCAATATTGTTATGTGTAACAAATTAGTCGTCAAATGTTTCGATTTAGTAACCTTTATAAAAATTTCCCTCATAATTCGGCAAAATTATTCCGTAAGCCTATGTGTCTGTGTTTATTTTCAACGTTGATGAGTCATAACTGAATTTATTCCGATTAATGATTATCATATAACAAAACTCAAATAATTCTCTACAAAAAATTTCATATGCATTTTTGAGATACAATTAGAAGTCTTGAAGATATGGGCACTAAACAAAGTTAGGTACCGAACCCTCGGTGTGCACTCGACCAATTTTTATCCTTCTTATAAAACGATACCTACCCAAAGTTCTCAGTAGGGATCTTTTTTTAGTAAATATTGGGATGGGCTCATGGAGAAAGGGCTTTAAAGGGGGAGTAGTAGCCATTACTTTTTGCAGAAGCTCAATATTGACCTTATGATAATTTTTTTGATGTAAACATATTTTTTGAAGTTTTGTTTTTGGATTTTTTTATAACTTTTTTTATCTCATTAAAAGAGAATATGTTGGTGAAATTTAACTATAGGGGAAATATTTGGCTGTTGTATTTTTTTTCTTTTGCATTTTATATTTGAATTTTTTTCTTTTGAATCGAGATTTGATTTTTAATTTAAAGTTTCTTCTTATTTTTTCTTTCTCAAACTCATTAGGGTCGTTCATAATATACGTCACACAAATTGACCAACATTTATACACTTCATACCCCATTTCTCGCGTTATTAAAGGATGTAGAGATTTCATATTTTGGCTACCCCCCTAACACGCGAGAAACGGTATGAAGTGTATGAATTTTGGTTAATTTGCGTGACGTATTTTATGGACGACCCCTTATTCTGTTTTTTCTGTATTTTACATTTTTTTATTATTTTTTCTCAAACTTATTATTTTTACAACCTAGTAGAAATTTAACGTTAGAATAACGTTTTTCTAACGTTAGAAAACTGTATTAAAGTACGTTATAAAATATGTGCAAATGTCCCGCTTTTTAACGTTAGAATCAAACGTTAGTTACAAACGTTAATCTAACGTTAGATTTTTAAGTTAGAAATACGTTATAAGTACGTTTAATTTCTAACTTTCGGAGGGGGCGAGGCCAACTAGGAAATTTCTACCTGCATCATAAAATGGCAGCTGGAGACAAATTTATTCATATAAATAAATCTTAATATATATTAGCAATCATAATATTTTTAAACATAATTTCGTTACATTTATTTATAAAATAGCCTTCTTTTTAGCTGATCTTAAAGATTTTTTGTCTAATATATACTTCGATAGATAAGTTTGCATCTCAGAAAAACTTTATATTTAGCTAGTTAATATTTATTTATACATTCAGAATCTTAAAATATTTTTTTCAATTCTAGTACAGCCTTGCCAGAATTACTATAATTTTGACTTTTGGGGGATATTTTTTTAAACTTATAGAAATAATAAATAATTATCAAACCTAGGCACATAGCTATCTAAAAAGAGTATTTTTTACTATAGCTTACGTATTAATAATGGAAATTTAAAAAATATTTAAAGTTAGAATAAGGTTAGAAAAAGGTTAGAATTTAGTTTTGAAACTAACGTTAGATCTATGTATTTTATAACGTTTTTGTCAAACGTTAGTTTTTAAAGTTAGATTTATATATTTTATAACGTTTTTGTCAAACGTTAGTTTTTAAGGTTAGATTTATATATTTTATAACGTTTTTGTATAACGTAAAAATATCACTAGTCTAATCTGCCTTCCTAAGCTGAAAAGTTCATATCTGTGTATGTAAAACCTATGTAGATAGGACCTTTCAGCTTAGTCCGGCAGTAATGTTATGTTAAGTTAGATTTATGTACTTTTCTACCAGGGTACATATTATTTTGTTAGCAGTAGCATGTTTTTTCCAATTAACAGTTTTCCTAAACCAAAACTCAGTGTTACGATTTGCGATTCCCCGAACTAGGGTTAATCCAGAGGAAACTGGG
>CAUEHQ010000220.1:0-28627 GCA_958510825.1 Brachypterus glaber | reverse complement strand
AAAAAATTGAAAAATCAAAACCTTTAAAAACATTTTTATAAAATTTAAAAATGTTAGTTTAAATAGAGAATTTTATAAGCTTTAAAATGATGTATCACACGACCCCCCTTTCCATTTAAAAAAAATGTCCCCCCATGCCCCCCTACCCACATTTTAAGAGCTGAAAATATCAAATATATGCTAAAAGATAGTTTAAGTTGTCTTATTTAAGAGTTCTAAATTTGAAGTCGTTCAAAAGTTAAAAGGGGGGGTGACTTTTGGACCGCACTGTATATATATATATATATATATATATATATATATATATATATATATATATAAACATGTTTTAAAGTAGTTTATTCAATACAATCCACATAACCACTGTTTTTGTACAACCTGACAAATAGCGGCTAATTTTGTTTTTTCATGCATCGCTCCTAAAAATATTAACTACTATGTATTAAATTAAATGTATAAAACTGGTCAGCAATAATGAAGAAAAGTCTAAAAAGTATAATGATAGTTTTCTTGCCCTAAATCACAAAACTAAAAATCAACTTTTGGTATGCAAAAATATTCATGAAAATGCATAATTTAAAAAACTTATAGAGAATTTTAAGAGCTACAAGTTTTCTCATAAATACTCCGGTGAATAATTTGGCTGAAAAATAGAAGAAAAAAACAATTTTACCCCCAACATGGCCATTTTTGAATATTTATAACTCGATTGTTATTAATAGGTATATTTAAAAAATTATCCAAACAAAAATTGTTGGAAACTTTCTCCTTATCAAAATTTTTATCGTAAGATGCATATTTAGCGAGATAACCGCACTCACCCCTAAAATTTAAGATAGCGGAGACCCCTTACACAAATCACCCGGTGAAAAATTAATAGGAGTGTTCTGTTACTATCCACTACTACCCATTAAAATATCAGCCGGTGTACATTTATTGTAATTTAACAAAGGAATTTCTCGTTATTTGACTGGACTACTACGCGTTTTATTAAACATTATATGTAAGGTAGAATATCCTTGAATAAATTGAACTTTGACAAGTTGTGAACATTTGTTAAATATTTTTTCTGATGTAACGTACCTCTAAGTTATAAAATTTAATATTTCAAGAATTCACAGTACCGATTCTTTAATTTTGGGGAGTAGAACCACTCTATTCATATCAACACTATATGTACAGGATGTTCAGTAACGGTTGATTCTACATAGGAAAATATGAAAAAAAGTTCCTATAAACATATGTCTAAAAATGCGTCGTGATGGAGCCAAGCCCCTTTGAAAGTGCCTAAAAAATTCGGTTCTTATTTAATAACTCAGGAACGCTTTAAGGTACAGCAACGAGGTTTTGAATGTAAACTAAACTTAATAAGGCCCAACTTCGTATGCTATCTTCATGTACTTATTTTAAATAGGGGTTGCGAAACTGGGGGGCCTTATTAGTTTTTTGCCCCAAACTTTTTTCAGTGTAACTTTTTTGTAATTTTATTTATGGAATATAATTCCTCAGGTCAAAATACATAAAAAGGCACTCTTGTTGTAATACTGTGGGATTAACCGTTTTCGAGAAAAATTAATTTGAAGGTGAAATTTCACGGTTCGAGGACAAAAATTAAATACTAAAATGTTGAAAACCTAAATTTCAATGATGCTAGGCGAATGTACATCAAAAACTAAGAACAAAAACTCATATAAAGGTACTTCTAAAAATCAATCCTAAGGGAGCTATGGGCTCCTAAAAATGCACCATTTTTAAAGGGCCAGCCTTAAAAGCGGTTTTTTGACCTACATGTATAGAACCTTTTTTTTCTTAGTTTTTGATATGGGCCATTCCAGCCTTTCGGGTGTTTCACTTTTACACATTAAAACGAATTTTATGAATACTTATTGGGCTAATAGATTGGTACATATATGCTACAATTATAATAATACACCAGTTAAAGAAGCTGTTAAAACCTGAAATAAAATTTTAAAAAAATTAAGGAAGGTGTTGGAAAAATTAGCCGTTTCGGGTGTTTCATTTTTTTGAAACACCCAAAACGGAAAATATTGACAATATCTTCCTTAATTTTTTTTAAATTTTATTTCTGGGTTCAACCGTTTGTTTAACTGGTATATTAGTATAATTGTAGCATACATGTACCATCTATTAGGGCAATAAGTATTCATAAAATTCGTTTTAATGTTGCTTACGTTAAATTTTTACTCATATTTTAACTTTTAAATGTATAAATTTATCAGTTATATTAAAACACATAATATTTAAATACAATATTAATTTTCAGTAAATAACAAAGTAACAAAAGATATATTTATAATTAGTATAAGTTTAATTTGTGAGAAAATTTCAAATTTATAATTTTATGTAGTGTTGCTTACGTTACATTTTCTGACATAGATTTTGACTTGGGTACATAAATCTTTAAATTTCTGTTCTATTCCAAAATATATATTTTTTTTGGAACTAAATGTGGATTTGAGAATGTTTTAGAAGTCAGGCTATAATGTTTTAAATCTAAATAAATTTTTAAATTATGTATTAAAAAATTAAATATCCGTTGCTTACGTTACAAGGAAATTCGTTGCTTAAGTTACATTAAAAGTATGTTTATAATGTTTTGCAAATCCGAGAGCGTACTTCGACTTAACGGCAGACTGGCAAGGTCGCTGGGCCGTAGAAGCAGCCCGGGCCCCACCCGAAGTTTATTAGGGACCCCTCGCTGGAAACTTATTATTTATAATTATTTTATTAATCATAAAAGTAAGGACCTTGTATTAGTTTATTAGAAAGGCTCGTTGATGATTTCATAGCATGGGGCCCTCATTATAAAGGAATTGAAAGGGCCCTCATAACATTGCAGAATAAATTAGCTAAGGGCTTCGAGATAAAGCGGTCTAAAGCCTTTAAACAAGCTTACACATGTTTTTTTGGATTTTACGGGTATATTTCGTTATAATCGAGTTTTTTTTGTTTATGTTCGGGTATATTCGGTATAGTTGAGGCAAATTTGAGTTTGTTTTATTTCCGCATGCGCAGTACTGCTCAGGCAAACACAAGTATGCGCAGAAGTGTTTGATAATACATGCAAACATATACAAATATACCATGGGCAGTAGGGTTTCGTGGAACATATTTATGCGCAGAAGTGTTTGATAATACATGCGAATGCTCAAAAGTGTTCTGGCAAACATATACAAATATTCCATGCGCAGTAGGGTTTCGTGCAAGATATGCCCAAAAGTGTTCTGGCAAACATATACAAATATAACATGCCCAGTAGCGTTTGGTAGAATATATTTATGCGCAGAAGTGTTTAATAGTACATACGAATGCCCAAAAGTATTCTGGCAAACATATATAAATATACCATGCGCAGAAGGTTTTGGTAGAACATATTTATGCGCAGAAGTGTTTAATAGTACATACGAATGCCCAAAAGTATTCTAGCAAACAATTAAAAATATACCATGCGCAGTAGTGTTTGGTAAAACATTAATGCGCAGTAATGTTTGGTGAAAAATATTTATGCGCAGAAGTGTTTAATAATAAATAAAAATGCGCAGAAGTTTTTTAGCAAACAATTACAAATAGGGTTAAGTAAAACATATTTATGCGCAGAAGTGTTTGATAATACATGTGAATGCCCAAAAGTGTTCTGGCAAACATATACAAATATACCATGCGCAGTAGGGTTTCGTGGAACATATTTATGCGCAGAAGTGTTTGATAATACATGCAAATGCCCAAAAGTGTTCTGGCAAACATATACAAATATAACATGCTCAGTAGTGTTTGGTGAAACATATTTATGCGCAGTAGTGTTTAACAATTCATAAGAATGCCCAAAAGTTTTCTAGCAAACATATACAAATATACCATGCGCAGTAGTGTTTGGTGAAACATATTTATGCGCAGAAGTGTTTTTAGATTTTGGCTAAATCATCTTAATTTACTGTCGTACCCAAGCAGACATGAAAAATGCGATAATACACAAAAGAGTTTTGACCACTTCTTTCAAATTTGGACCACAGTGTGTTAGGCTAAATTTACTAGTTTTAAATAAATAATATATAATAATAATAAATTTATATAAAGTATCTGTCGTACAGGCATGAAAAATGCGATAACACAAAAAAAAGTTTTGAACACTTTTTTCCAAATTGGGAGTGTGTTAGACTGACTATATTTATTAATCATCTTATTTTGTACTGCCATACATGAAAAATATTATAACACACAAAAAAAAGTTTGGACACTTTTTTCCGAATTCAGACCACAGTGGGTAAGCCTTAATTTTTAAATAATTTTATTGAACTCTGGGGTACAACATGCTTAAAAATGTAAAAAACTATGTTATGACCACTGTGCGGTAAATCATCTTAATTTTTATGTTGCCATACTCAAGCAGACATGAAAAATGCTGTAACACACAAAAAAAAGTTTTGACCACTTTTTCCTAATTCGGATCACAGTACATTAGCCTTCATTTTTATATAATTTTATTGAACTCTGGGGTACAACATGCTTAAAAATGTAAAAAACTATGTTATGACCACTGTGCGGTAAATCATCTTAATTTTTATGTTGCCATACTCAAGCAGACATGAAAAATGCTATAACACACAAAAAAAAGTTTTGACCACTTTTTCCTAATTCGGATCACAGTACATTAGCCTTCATTTTTATATAATTTTATTGAACTCTGGGGCAAAAACATGCTGAAAAATGTAAAAACTATGCGGTAAATCATAGTTTTTATTACTTACCATACTTAAGCGGACATTAAAAATGCTATAAAAAATTGATTACTTTTTTCCGAATTCGGACCATAGTGCGTCAGTTTGTTTATTTTTTAATAATTTGTTGAATTGTGGAATGACCAAACCGACAAATACACTCTGGCTTGTTTATGTTTCATGACATTTAACCCACTGTGCATTAAATAATGTGTTCCTTTCATACCACATGGGTGATCCAAACCACTCAAAAATAAGCAAATGAGGTTTTGACCAACTTTTTTTCAGAATTGGACCACGGTGCTTCGGGTTGTTTATTTTTTTAATAATTTGTGGAATTATAGAATTATTAAAGCAAATCCAAGTAACAATAAAGTAATAGGCGATCCTTAATATTACGCGTTGCTTACGTTACAAAGTTAACACTTTTTTTTAGAGAATAAAAAATAAAATAAAATAAAATAATTACATAATTAAATAAAAATTACACTAAATTAAGATAATCTAAAAGTAGAAGAGTATTAAGTAAAAAATTAAGTCAACAAACAAAAAAAATATACTTTTTTGTTGCTTACTTTACAATTTTTTGATGATTTTTCATATTTCAAGAAAGAAAAATAATAAATCGTTTACTTACCGTCTAAAATGTATAGTCAACCAAAATATATAAAATAATCTATAATACAAAAATAGTTAACTTCAAAGAAACACAGTTTAAACCACAGTTTTTGCGTTGTTAATTGACGCCAAATACGGAGTGAATTGTCCACGTACCACGTACCCCTAAATAAAACTGTAATTATTTAAGAAACAGCCACCTTGATGACTATGAAATTGCTACTACCAGAAAATTCAGTTCATAAGCTACCATTATGCCTATAAATGCTAATAATAATCTGTATTTTATTTTAAGCCAGCCATGTCAGGATTTTCTGGAATTACCCTGTGTAAAAGTAAAACACCCGAAACGCTGGAATGGCCCATATAGAACAACCCTGCATCATTGAAATTTTGGATTTAAACATATTAGTACTTAATTTTTCGTCCTCGATCCGTAAAATTTTACCTTCAAATGATTTTTTATCGAAAACGGTTAATACCACAGTATTAGAACAAGAGTAACTTTTTTTACTTACTTATTTTGACCTGAGGAATCATATTCCAAAAATAAAATTACAAAGAAGTTACACAGAAAAAAGTTTGGGACAAAAAACTAATAAGGCCCCCCAGTTTCGCACACACCTGTTTAAAATAAGTACATGAAGATGGCATACGAAGATGGGCCTTATTAAGGTTAGTTTA
Source organism: Brachypterus glaber (assembly GCA_958510825.1). Taxonomy (NCBI): domain Eukaryota; kingdom Metazoa; phylum Arthropoda; class Insecta; order Coleoptera; family Kateretidae; genus Brachypterus; species Brachypterus glaber. The sequence goes on along the minus strand of CAUEHQ010000220.1, from coordinate 22,589 downwards.
CATTCAAAACCTCGTTGCTGTACCTCAAAGAGTTCCTGAGTTATTAAATAAAAACCGAATTTTTTAGCCACTTTCAAAGGGACTTATCTCCCTTAGGACGCATTTTTAGACATATGTTTATAGGAACTTTTTTTACATTTTCCTACGTAGAATCACCCCTTAAAATTAATGACATCATTTACTGGACATCCTGTATACACGGCGTAGCTACTACGACGCATTTTTAGACATATGTTTATAAGAACTTTTTGTAATATTTTCTGATGTAGAATCATCCCTTAAAATTTCGCTATTTCAAATACGTGTAACACGGTTGAAATTTTGTTTTTTTAACATTTTAGTATTTAATTTTTTGTCCTCAAACCGTGAAATTTTACCTTCAAATTATTTTTTCTCGAAAACGGTTAATCCTATAGTGTTACAACAAGAGTACCATTTTTATGTATTTTGAGCTGAGGTATTATATTCCAATAATAAAATTACAAAAAAGTTTGAGACCACACCCCTGGTTAAAATAAGTACATAAAAATAACATATGAAGATGGGCCTTATTAAAATTAGTTCACGTGCAAAAACCTCGTTGCTATATCTCAAAGAGTTTCTGAATTATTAAATAAAAATTTTTTACCACCACCACTTTCAAAGAGGCGTAGCTCCCTTACGACGCATTTTTAGACATGTTTATAGGAACTTTTTGTTATATTTTCTGATGTAGAATCACCCCTTAAAATTTCGAACCCTATTCCAAATACACCGTGTATACACGGTGTTCTAGAAAAACTTTTAAATGACATGACAACTTCCATTTCCATTTTTGAAATTTGTTATAATGAGCTCTAATTAAAAAAATAAGACCAAAATTTTAAAAATCGTTAAAGCCGTTTTTGAAAAAATGTGTTGTCAAACGGAACAAAGCTCCAACCAAAATTCCTGTTGATGGATTTTAGTGACCTTGGGCTTCAATTGTTCCTTATTGATTATTGATATTATGGGCTAGTGTGGCATTTTGGAAAATTTTAAAATGGCAGAGAAAAATCGAGAGTTCGAATCAAAAAGCTAGTAGGAAAAAAAAACTGTCGTTCGATTCGATTGGTTTTGGGCTCAGATTGTTGGTATTTGACATCTTCAAAAAGTTTGTAAGGTAGATTGGAGAAATGCAACATGGCGGATCCAAGATGGCGGCTACAACCTAGAAATCGTCGAAATTAAAAAAAAATACGATTAATGCCAAAGGACCACGCACAAACCTTATGGGTTCGGGCCCCCGGTTAAATTTAATAAAATTTTAATATGTAATAGAACTAAACCTTCTGATAAATAGTGTTTACGGGCACAAAGCTCTAAGTCTTATAGATTTGCCTCCCCAGGCCTCTAAACTTAGCAATAATTGAATATATTTTTTGATATAACTCATTGACGAAAAAAGATATTGAGATGGGACTTTCACCAAAATACTACTCCAAACGAATAATTCATTCTTTATTTTTAAGGTAAGTGCCGTCCGAAAAAGGGATTTATTTTTTTATGTTATTTTTATATATTTTCTTGGACGCCAATGACTTTTCTGAAAGTTTTAAGTTGCAAACAAAGTTGCGAACCTTTGCTTTACAACATTTGACCAGTGGTATCCTAAGTTTATATTTTATTTAAAAAGTTGCATTTTTTACGTACGCTACTGCTTAAACAGTAAAGATAGATTTAGAGCTTTTTCACTTATACAGGATACAATACTTCGGAAACAATCCATAAATGATTTATTAATGCATTTTTTTTTAATACACAAAAAGGTTTTTTAAGGAAATAGACAAAAAAAAATTGAAAAAATCAATTTATTATTTTTAGAAACGGTTAAAATCGCTAAAATTAAAATATGTTATAGCTCTTACCTTACTGATCAAAAGTCTCCAGTGTTCAGATCACGTGTTAGTTACTTAAAAAAATGTTCTTTAGTTTAATTTAATTAGTGAAGTTAAAAAAATATATTTCACATTCATTTTCTGAGTACGCTACTGATATCTTTTTTATCGAATGGGATGGTCTTACACAACAACTGATCCGCATTGGGTTTTGTCATCTGTAGTATTTTATTAACATGAATATTAACGTTGTAATATACTCCTTAAAAAGAGAAACATTATTCAATAATATTATATTCCCTGCTGAAAATGACGGATCTGTGCAGCTCTGTGCGGGTGAAAAAACAAATCCGTTTTGATATGTTTTAGACCCGCTACATCCGCGTTCACCCGTCAATTGCATTTCACCCGCAATTTAGGATTAAAATCAGATCCGCAGAAGTCGGCAAATTTTTCAGTTGCATTGAGTCGGCTATAGCAGGTGTTATTTATATCTGCAATGATCCTAAATTTACAGTTAGACATTTAGGTCTGCATGCATCCGAAATTTCTACATAGAATTTTTGTCCGCACAAGTCCGCTTAGATCCGGAACGTTGAAATATAATTTTTGTCGGCTGATACCCGCAATTTTTGTTATTTTTACATCTGCTTTTATCCTAATTTGGCAGTCAAATATTTATATCTGCATAAGTCCGGCTTTTTCACAATAGAAGTACTTCCGCACAATTCCGCGTATGTCCAAAATAATTTATGTCGGCTGTTACCTGCCCAAGTCTGTTTTTTTTCTGTTTCATTAAGTCGGCTTATATCCGCCTATGCGCGTCCGATCATGTCGGCTTACACCAGCCTAAGTGGTTTTGTCTGTCAGAGTATTAGTCGGCATTTATCCGCTCATATCTGCGCTTGTATTATGTAGGCTTATATCCGCGTTTATCTGACATTGTCCATCAATCTCCCAATTTTGTCGGCATGTAACCGCCCTAGTCCACTCATATCTGCGCTCGGTCGTTTTTTTTTCGGATTATGTCGGCGTATATCCGCGTTTATCCGAAACTGTCCCGTCAATCTTTCCCAATTTTGTCCGCATGTAACCGCCTTAGTCCGCTTATATCTACGCTCGGTCGTCTTTTTTTATTATATCGGCGTATATCCGCGTTTATCCGACACTGTCCGTCAATCCTTCCCAATTTTGTCGGCATGTAACCGCCCTGGTCCGCTCATATCTGCGCTGGACCGTCTTTTTTTTTCGGATTATGTCGGCGTATATCCGCGTTTATATGATATTGTCTGTCAATATTTCCCAATGTTGTCGGCATGTACCCGCCCAAGTCCGCTCAAATCTGCGCTCGGTCGTCTTTTTTTAGAATTATGTCTGCGTACATCCGCGTTTATCTGACATTGTCCGACAATCTTTCCCAATTTTGTCGGCATGTACCCGCCCCAGTCCGCTCATATCTGCGCTCAACCGTCTTTTTTTCGGATTATGTCGGCGTATATCCGCGTTTATCTGATATTGTCCGTCAATCCTTCCCAATTTTGTCGGCATGTAACCGCCTTGGCCCGCTCATATCTGCGCTGGACCGTCTTTTTTTTTCGGATTATGTCTGCGTACATCCGCGTTTATCTGACATCTTTCCCAATTTTGTCGGCATGTACCCGCCCCAGTCCGCTCATATCTGTGCTCAACCATCTTTTTTTTTCGGATTATGTCGGCGTATATCCGCGATTATATGATATTGTCTGTCAAAATTTTCCAATGTTGTCCGCATGTACCCGCCCAAGTCCACTCAAATCTGCGCTCGGTCGTCTTTTTTTAGAATTATGTCTGCGTACATCCGCGTTTATCTGATATTGTCCGTCAATTTTTCCCAATTTTGTCGGCATGTACCCGCCCCAGTCCGCTCATATCTGCGCTCAACCGTCTTTTTTTCGGATTATGTCGGCGTATATCCGCGTTTATCTGATATTGTCCGTCAATATTTTTCAATATTGTCGGCATGTACCCGCCCTAGTCCGCTCAAATCTGCGCTCGGTCGTCTTTTTTTCGAATTATGTCTGCGTACATCCGCGTTTATCTGACATTATCCGTCAATCTTTCCCAATTTTGTCGGCATGTACCCGCCCCAGTCCGCTCATATCCGCGCTCGGTCGTCTTCTTTTTCGGACTATGTCGGCATACACCCGCCCATGTTCAGGAGCGCCTATGTGCAGCTCTTTATGCAAGGTTTTTGATAAACTGCGCATGCGCTGACCGTTTTTCAATATGTTATTTTAAATAAAAAACATTTTTTTACAAAAAAAAAACACCAAACAGATGCCAAACCAACGTTAACGTAAACCAAGGCCCCCTCATTAAAAAAAAGACCAAACAACAAAAAACCAAAACAAAATCCTGCATAGAGAGCTGCATTTAGGCGCTTGTCCCATGTTCGCGTTTATCAGACCATGTACGCGCTCTAAACCAGGGGGTTCCGACTGGTATTACAGGCCTAGCAACAAGGAAGAAATAGTTCGCATAGTGGGTGTTCTGTTTTTCGCATATCATTCTTAGATGTTCGAGATATAAAAAACAAGGTTGGCTCGACCCCCCAATCCCCTCGTTGAATTTAACTATTATATATGTTTTTATTTTTATTGTTATTATTTATTATTACATTTGTTGTCTTTAAACATGTAGTTTATTATAATATAATGTTTTTTCTGTTAAAAAATAATATTTACGTATGTTGAGCTAACCTCTTCTAATCACCAACCTTGGACCGTCACATAACCTATAATTACTGTTGCTTTTGGCGCCTGTTCTTTAACAAGTAAATGAGATAAATAAATGGGTGTTCTGTGATAAGAGTAAGTAAAGCTAGCAATAATTATAAATATAAAGCAAAATAACAATTATGTTTAACTAATTATAGTACTATGGAATGAATAAACGAATGTTTGGTTGGATAGATAGGTGATAGAACCAAAAGAAGCAACAACGTTCATAGATTTTTCTATTAAAAGTAAGTACACCTGAATTTGTTTAAATACATTAATAAATATCGCTTAATATTGTTTTATTATTTACTACTAGAATGCCCTTGACAATTTTAATTTATGTCATGAAATTTGTTCTTTATTGGAAGGTCACAATTTAGTATTTGTTTTTTGTTAGTGCGAGTATTTTTAAATAAAATCTTTACCATATATGCCATACAGGCCTGTGCACAAAACGTACAAAGTTTCTACAAGTGTCCAATCAGCCTTTAGTGAAAAAAACTGTATAGAAAATTGATGGGCCCTATTTGGTTTCAACATGAACATTGACATAAAAAATATTTCTCCAGCCAGCCTCTAGCAAGTGTATAAGAAAATGACATACAATACCAAAATGCCCCACTTTTATTTAGTTTATTTTAGTTTTGTTTGTTCAGTACAGCATTCATAGCCCTCAACACCTGGTCTCTAGGGACCTTTGTTAACCACACAGACCTCCAACAGCAGTATTTTTTATTATTTTAGGCCCCGCTAAGCCCCCCTAGATATGCGCATAATTTCTTTAAAAAAAATATTCTCACCCTGAAATAATAACCAACTATTTGTTAGTAACAAAGTCGTACTTGTCCAATTATTTAAACAACTCTTGTTTTTTTAGGAAAAGTTGGAGATGAGACAAGATGGATAAAGGAAGATACAATTCAACTTAATGGGATCCCAGGACAGCCCCCCCTGGCCTTGGTTTGAGCCCCCCTGGTATTTTTTGGGGCGCCAATTTTCTTTTGCAGGGTAGAAACCATCAAGGACAAAGCCTTTTTTCTTGAAGGTTATTTTTGGGGCGCCATTTATTTGCGGAGGCGCCAAGTTCGGTAGATACCGTCGGGGTAAACCTTTTTTTGTAAAGGTAATTTTTGGGGCGCTATTTTTTTGCAGGAGCGCCAATTTTGGCAGAAACTGCTAGGGAAAAAGCTTTTTTAATTTTTGGGGCGACAATTTTTTTTCGCTGATTCCTCTGGTATTTTTTTGGAGCGCCAATTTTGTTTCACAGGGTCGCCAAGTTTGATAGAAATCGTCAGGGACAAAGCATTTTTTCATGAATGTATTTTTTCTTTTTTTGACCCTTTTGATAACAGGCGCGTAGTCAGCATCCAGTGTCGGACTGGGAAGCCCAAGGCTAGTGAGATTTCTAGCCTAGGGGGGACCAGCTATTAAAAATGTTATTTTTTTTTCCTTTTCAAAATAAATTTTTTTATTCTAAATTTCAAAATTCGGCGCCCCTACCAAAACAAAAAAACACCCTCAGAAAAAAAAAAGCTTTGTCCCTGAGCGTTTCTACAAAATTTAGCGCCCCAGGCAAAAAACACCCACCATTATTTTAATTTTTTAATTTTTTATTTAAAATAACAAAAAAATATATAACAAATAAAGATTCTTGGGGGGTAAATACCCCCTCTACCCCCCCCCCATATCTACGCACCTGTTCGATAAACTATTTTTCTTTATACTTATATTTTTTTCGAGGTATTTACATAGAGTTTGTATTATGGTTATATTGCAATTTTGTTTAAAAAAAAAATACTTTATTTTAATTTCTTGTTTTTTTTTATTAGCCACACAACCATCATTTTGATTTAGGCGTTCGGCAATTTTGTCGAATGCCTAAATCAAAGTAATGATCCAAATAAAATAAAAATATTTTTAATTTGAATAAGCCGCCATTATGGGTTTCTGGTGGGTGTTCTGTGTAGTTTTGTCTATTATATCAGTATCGGTAAAAGTCAATTCTGTCATAACCGCCCAAGTATGGTTTTGACTGTTATGTCAGCTCTTACCCGTCCAAATTTTGTGCCGGCTCATACCGGCCCAAATCTGTTTTTTTTTTCTATTACAACGCCCACCCATGTCTGACCATGCCCATTTTATTGTATTCCTTATGCACAGTACAAAAATAGTTTTTAGATTTTGGACAATACAAAAATATACTTTTTAGGTTTTTAAATTTTGGACATTGAATCAACAGTTTTTTAAAATTAAATCATTATTTAAACGAACAGTAATTGGGTATGCATTTTCCAAAATGAATTAATTTGTGATTTCTATGTCTTCAATTAAAACATTTTTAACTTTAAAAACAGATATCTCTATAAAAAAAATTTCATTTAACTTAATTAATTTTTCTATTTTACCATATCCGATATCACCAGGTTTGGACTTTTACCAATATTTTCAGATTAGTACCGTATTATGCAGCCATTTGGGGACTGTGGCGGGTAAAAAGTATATCCAAGCGGAATACATACGATCCGTCAAAAACAGACTTGGGCAGGTATGAAGCACACTTAAACTGATTTTTGCGGACGATATTTGCAGGTCTGGGCATACATAATTGACGGGTCAACGCGTACATGGGCGGATAAACGCGGCCGTGGTGCATTAACCGGAACTAAAACACACCAAAACAGATACGCGCGGATATGCGACAATTTCAGACTTGGGCGGGTGTACGCCGACAATATTTTTAGATTTAGTACCGTCCTGTACAGACATTTGCGGACTATGGCGGGTAAAAAGTATATCCAAGCGGAATACATACGATCCGTCAAAAACAGACTTGGGCAGATATAAAGCACACCTAAACGGATCTGTGCGGACGTTATTTACTGGTCTGGTCTGGGCCCACATAAATGACGAGTCAACGCGTACATGGGCGGATAAACGCGGTCGTGATGCACTAACCGGAACTAAAACACAACAAAACAGATACACGCGGACTACTGGTTTACACTCGCGTATATACGGCAATTTCAGACATGTGCGGACTGTGGCGGGTCAAAAGCATGTCTAAGCGGAATAAATAAGATCCGTCAAAAACAGACTTGGGCAGGTATAAAGCACACCTAAACGGATCTGTGCGGACGATATTTGCTGGTCTGGGCCCACATAAATGACGAGTCAACGCGTACATGGGCGGATAAACGCGGTCGTGGTGCACTAACCGGAACTAAAACACAACAAAACAGATACACGCGGACTACTGGTTTACACTCGCGTATATACGGCAATTTCAGACATGTGCGGACTGTGGCGGGTCAAAAGCATGTCTAAGCGGAATAAATAAGATCCGTCAAAAACAGACTTGGGCAGGTATAAAGCACACCTAAACGGATCTGTGCGGACGATATTTGCTGGTCTGGGCCCACATAAATGACGAGTCATCGCGTACATGGGCGGATAAACGCGGTTGTGGTGCACTAACCGGAACTAAAACACAACAAAACAGATACACGCGGACTATTGCGGGTCAAAAGCATGTCTAAGCGGAATAAATAAGATGCGTCAAAAACAGACTTGGGCAGGTATAAAGCACACCTAAACGGATCTGTGCGGACGATATTTGCTGGTCTGGGCCCACATAAATGACGAGTCAACGCGTACATGGGCGGATAAACGCGGTTGTGGTGCACTAACCGGAACTAAAACACAACAAAACAGATACACGCGGACTATTGCGGGTCAAAAGCATGTCTAAGCGGAATAAATAAGATGCGTCAAAAACAGACTTGGGCAGGTATAAAGCACACCTAAACGGATCTGTGCGGACGATATTTGCTGGTCTGGGCCCACATAAATGACGAGTCAACGCGTACATGGGCGGATAAACGCGGTTGTGGTGCACTAACCGGAACTAAAACACAACAAAACAGATACACGCGGACTATTGCGGGTCAAAAGCATGTCTAAGCGGAATAAATAAGATGCGTCAAAAACAGACTTGGGCAGGTATAAAGCACACCTAAACGGATCTGTGCGGACGATATTTGCTGGTCTGGGCTCACATAAATGACGAGCCAACGCGTACATGGGCGGATAAATGCGGTCGTGGTGCACTAACCGGAACTAAAACACAACAAAACAGATACACGCGGACTACTGGTTTACACCCGCGTATATGCGACAATTTCAGACATGTGCGGACTATTGCGGGTCAAAAGCATGTCTAAGCGGAATAAATAAGATCCGTCAAAAACAGACTTGGGCAGGTATAAAGCACAGCTAAACGGATCTGTGCGGACGATATTTGCTGGTCTGGGCCCACATAAATGACGAGTCAACGCGTACATGGGCGGATAAACGCGGTTGTGGTGCACTAACCGGAACTAAAACACAACAAAACAGATACACGCGGACTACTGGTTTACACTCGCGTATATACGGCAATTTCAGACATGTGCGGACTGTGGCGGGTCAAAAGCATGTCTAAGCGGAATAAATAAGATGCGTCAAAAACAGACTTGGGCAGGTATAAAGCACACCTAAACGGATCTGTGCGGACGATATATGCTGGTCTGGACCCACATAAATGACGAGTCAACGCGTACATGGGCGGACAAACGCGGTTGTGGTGCACTAACCGGAACTAAAACACAACAAAACAGATACACGCGGACTACTGGTTTACACTCGCGTATATACGGCAATTTCAGACATGTGCGGACTGTGGCGTGTCAAAAGCATGTCTAAGCGGAATAAATAAGATGCGTCAAAAACAGACTTGGGCAGGTATAAAGCACACCTAAACGGATCTGTGCGGACGATATTTGCTGGTCTGGGCCCACATAAATGACGAGCCAACGCGTACATGGGCGGATAAATGCGGTCGTGGTGCACTAACCGGAACTAAAACACAACAAAACAGATACACGCGGACTACTGGTTTACACCCGCGTATATGCGACAATTTCAGACATGTGCGGACTATTGCGGGTCAAAAGCATGTCTAAGCGGAATAAATAAGATCCGTCAAAAACAGACTTGGGCAGGTATAAAGCACACCTAAACGGATCTGTGCGGACGATATATGCTGGTCTGGACCCACATAAATGACGAGTCAACGCGTCCATGGGCGGATAAACGCGGTTGTGGTGCACTAACCGGAACTAAAACACAACAAAACAGATACACGCGGACTACTGGTTTACACCCGCGTATATGCGACAATTTCAGACATGTGCGGACTATTGCGGGTCAAAAGCATGTCTAAGCGGAATAAATAAGATCCGTCAAAAACAGACTTGGGCAGGTATAAAGCACACCTAAACGGATCTGTGCGGACGATATATGCTGGTCTGGACCCACATAAATGACGAGTCAACGCGTCCATGGGCGGATAAACGCGGTTGTGGTGCACTAACCGGAACTAAAACACAACAAAACAGATACACGGAGACTTTTTGCTTTTTTGGTTGCCGACAAAAGCAGATGTAAAACACACCCGCATATATCCGGCATTTCCGCATATATCATTCGAAAATCATATCCGCACAGATCCGTCATTTTCAGCAGGGTTAATAATATATTATTTTAAGTTACATTTTTTGGAATACAGTAACATGACAAGTGCAATTTTGGGTTAACGGATTATGGCATAAAACCGTTTACCTAAGTGCCAGTGAATTTAGTATCTTTTTACAAGAAATAGGGTTTTAAAATAAGTATGTTCAAAAAGGCATCAGATCAGTTTATTTATGATTTTGAATTTCGAAGATCCAAAAACAGAAAATAAAAATAATAAAATTGTTGTCGGCAAAACAGTATATGAATTTTAAAAAGGTATAATCCTCTTAGGTAGATTAATCTATACTAATAAACGAATGTGGTCACATGTGAGAAGTATACAAGTTTAAGCAGTACCGGCTTAAATAACAAGGCGCCCCAGTAACCTCCCAGGAGTTACTTTATTTTTTTTTATTTTATTTAATTGCTCATCCAGATTATGCCAGATGCCAGTAACCCTCTATCTGTATATTTTGTTTTTCACTTTTTAGGTTAATACTTTTAAATGTAATGTATGTATTTTGTAATCTTGTAATTAAATATTTAATTTTTTAGAAATAAATTTTAAGTGGCCCCAGGTCCAAGATTACAAAATACCCATTAAATAGTCCAAGTCAAAATTCAAAAGCATAAACAAACTGATCTGATGCCTTTTTGAACATACCTATACTAAAACCCTATTTCTTGTAAAAAGATATTAAATTCATTGGCACTTAGGTAAATGGTTTTATGCAATAATCCGTTAACCCAAAATTGCACTTTTCATGTTACTGTATTCCAAAAAAATGTAACTTAAAATAATATATTATTAATATAATAACATTATTAAATAATGTTTTACTTTTTAATAAATATATTACTACGTTAATATTCATGTTAATAAAATACTACAGATGACAAAACCCAATGCGGATCAGTTGCTGTGTAAGACCATCCCATTCGATAAAAAAGATATCAGTAGCGTACTCGGAAAATAAAACTGAAATATTTTTCTTTAACTTCACTAATTAAATTAAACTAAAAAACATTTTTTTTAAGTAACTAACACGTGATCTGAGCAGTGTATCAATTTTGCAGCTAATCTATAACAAAAAATTACCAATTTTGGGGACACCACTGATATAAAAATAAAATATAGGTTATTTTAAAAATTTATGTTCCAGTAACCATCTCAATATTATTTCTTGTTCAGAAGTTATATATAAAAAACTAAGAATTTTCAATATCAAAAAAAAACTATTGCACTTAGAGTTTCGTGTCTAACATATTTTAATTTTAGAGATTTTAATAATTTTTTTTTTCAATTTTTTTTTGTTCATTTCCTTACAAAACTTTTTTGTGTATTAAAAAAATGTATTAATCAATTATTTCTAGATTGTTACCGAAGGATTGTACCCTGTATAAGTAAAAAAGCCCTAAGCAGTAGCGTACGTAGAAAATGCAACTTAAAAAATTAAATTAATTATTTATTAAATATAAACTTAAGATTCCACTGGTCAAATGTTGTAAAAAAAAGGTTCGCAACGTTAGCCAATTTTTTGTCGGGTCACCTGGTTAAGGTTACTGAAACTCGTTTTTGTGAGAATCGGTTACATACAGTAAGTGAGGGGAAGCGATGACGTCACTAACCGGCAGTAACCGCGTCTAACACAGGTTCGGAGGTGAGTTAGATACGGTTAACCGTAAAAACATAACCTATAAATTGTTTATTTACACCATAATTTACAGGCCTGTGGAAATTTTTCTCGATTTGTATGTAAAAAGTAGAGTAGGTAAGGTATTTCAACTTTTATTTTCTAACTTCTAAGTGTTTGCTTATGTGGTTTTAATTAAATTCATATAAAAAACTATTTAAACTTATCATTGTTGTTTATTACCTTCCCCATAAGCAAATAAACTTGGAAATGTAGTTTAAGTGCTTTTTCATCATATCTTATCCAAAGGAAATATAAAACATATATACCTTATCAGTTTTTTGGGAGAAGTTAGGTTAGGTACTTTTCAAAACCTCAAGAAAATAACCAATGCGTTTTTGTGAGAACTGTCGGTTATACGAATTTAGTGGGGGGATAAAAACCGTACGGTTAACCGGTGTTTCCACAAAAAATTGGCTGTTGTTTACAACATAAAACTTTCAGAAAAGTCATTGGCGTCCAAGAAAATATATAAAAATTATATCAAAAAAAATTAAACCCCTTTTTCGGACGACACTGACCTTAAGAATAAAGAATGAATTATTTTGGTGAAAGTCCCATCTCAATATCTTTTTTCGTTAATGAGTTATATCAAAAAATATATTCAATTATTACCAACTGGGGAGGCAAATCTATAAGACTTAGAGCTTTGTGCCCGTGAACACTATTTATCAGAAGGTTTAGTTCTATAACATACTAAAATTTTATCAAATTTAACCGGAGGCCAGAACCCATAAGGTTTGTGCGTGGTCCTTTGGTTTGTGGGGGTTTTCGAGGTCGCTGATCACGAATCCGAAGTCAGATTTGAAAAATTCAAGATGGTGGTCCAAATTTTCGAAAAATCAAACCCTGTCATCTCATGGTTTTGGTTTTAGCCCGCCATCTTGAATTTTGCAAATCTGACTTCGAATTCGTGATCAGCGACCTCAAAACCCCTGTAAACGAAAATTGGCCTAAATCCGTTGATTTTCGAAAATAGGGACCGCCAAATTGGATCCGCCATCTTATCTTTTGCAAATCTGACTTCGGATTTGTGATCAGCGACCTCGAAAACCCCCACAAACCCAATTTGGCATCAATCGGATTATTTTTTTAAATTTCGACGATTTCGAAGTTTTAGCCGCCATCTTGGATCCGCCATGTCACATTTCTCCAATCTACCTTACAAACTTTTTGGGGACGTCAAATACCAACAATTTGAGCCAAAAACCAATCGAATCGAACGACAATTTTTATTACAAGCTTTGATTCGAACACTTAATTTTTCTCTGGTTTCCAGCCGCCATTTTGAAATTTTCCAAAACGCCACACTGGCCCATAAAGAAGAATCAATAAGGAATATTTTAAGCCCAAGGTCACTAAAATCCATTAACATGAATTGGGCTTTGTTCCGTTTGACAAAGAACGTCCCAAAATTTGGGGCTATTATATATTATATATTTGGAGCCCAAATATATACATTATAGCCCTAAATATATGAATATGAAATAATAGTGGAGGTATATAATTGGAAATTTTTATGAATAAGGAAAAATCTGGTAATAGCGCGATTTTTTTTTCTAATTTGTTCTAGATATCCAAAAGAGTCTGTAACTCCATTTTTCCATTCTGTGCAGGGCGGAAGCCACCTTTTTTTAATTAAAAAATAATAATTTTTTCGTGTTTCAGTTTTAGTTTTATTATATTTTCTCGGCTCCTATGGGTTCAATCACGACGATTTAAAAAGTATTATGTTCGTTATACATGTTCCTTTAAAACTGTTAAAAATGTTTTTTCATAACCTCAAAAAAAAAAATGAAAACCGCGCTTTTGGTACTTTTTTGTATTTTTTGTAATTTTGTCCAGAATGTATATTTTTAAGCAAAAATTTGTTAAAGTGTACTTCCAATTGTTATAAATAAGTGAACCAAATTTGGTTTTAAAATATTGCTTAAATCGGTTTATGTGCCTAATTATAAAAAAAAGAATTGCTCGCCATTTTTCTTAGTTTTTAATGTTGAATCACCCAGTATTAAAATGTTTGTTTTTGACTTTATATATTTTTTAATTTTTTATTTTTGGTTCTTGATGCGTAAAAATTTACTTTAATGCATTTATCTTCAAAACGGTTAAACCTGCAATGTTACACTACATACACTTTTTTGTGTATTTTTACATAAAAAGGTATATTCCAATGAGAAATATTCAAAAAAGTATTTTTGATATATAAAAAGGAACATATAAAACAAAAATAAAATAAAAAATAAAAAAAATAAATAAAAAAAAAGTTGGGCGTACGATACTTTGCCCAAAAATGGCGAGCAAATTATTTTTTTATATAATTAAGCACATGGACCGATTTAAGCAATATTTTAAAATCAAATTTTGGTTCACTTATTTATAACTATTGTACACTTGAACAAATTTTCGCTTAAATATATACATTCTAGGCAAAATGACAAAAAAGTACAAAAAAGTACCAAAAGCAATTGTTTTTATTATTTTTTTTTTAGTTATGAAATTGTAGCAGATTTTTTTTCCAAACAATTTTAAAGGGACATGTATAACGAACATAATACTTTTCAAATCGTTGCGATTAGACCCATAGGAGCCGAGAAATAATAAAAAAAAAACTAAAACGGAAACTCGAAAAATTTATTTTTTTATTTTAAGTAAAAAAATGGCTTTCGCCTTGCACAGAATGGAAAAAAATCGAGTTACAGACTCTTTTGGATGTCTAGAACAAATTAGAAAAAAAATTCGGGATATTACCAGATTTTTCCTTATTCATAAAAATTTTCGGTTATATGACTCCACTATAACACATTTATTAAACATCAATAAATTGTATATCCATAAACACAATAAACATAAACAAATATTGGTATATTCTTGACAATTAATTAAAAATAAGTATTTAACAATTTTTATTAATCAGAATTAAATATTTGTTTACTATAAATATACAGTTTATTTGTTTTGTCCAGAATATTTAAGGCAAATAAATTGTATATTAAAGGTAATTCACCAACCTAATTAGTAAAATTAAACTTTATAACATTAGTTCGAGCCAATTTAAAAAATATATTAAATATGTTACTTTATTTTTTACCAATACTATGCTTAGAAAACTGAGTTTATTCCTGGAGATTAAAGTGTACGCTTGTCCTCTATTTTGTCTTGCCTCTATTTTGTCATACATTGTGATAATTAAAATTATATTTGCCACAAATATATTTTTTCTCGGTATAGTATAGTACAGTATCATAGTAATATTAAATTTTATATTTAATGCTTTTGATTTTTAATAAACGTATTATTGGCTTTGAGACGATGCTTTTCTAAAAGATTTTATTCAATTACTAGCCGTGAATCCAGTTCTTCGAACGGGTTAGTAAAAAATTAGTTCCCTCTACTAACCTTGTTTAATAATTTCCCCGCAATCAAGGGGATAAGGGAGTATTTTTTTATTTTAATTTTCGATATAAATAAAGAACATTTCTGCCAAGTATCGAGATTGTAAAGTAAGAGGTCTCTGAGATACGCAAACTGTTTTAAAAATGTCCAATCTTTAAATTATTCACCCCTCTAAAACCAAAACATCACAATTTTTACACCCTTAGGGATCGAATATCAAAAAATCCTGAAACATGTATCTTTTCGATTTCGATAAAGAATATTTTTACCTTTCAACCTCCGTTTTACCCCCTAAGGGTCGACTATCGAACATTTCTGAAACACGTGCCTTTTCGATTTAGATAAAGAACATTTTTGCCAAATATTAAGATTCTACATTAATATGTCTCTGAGATAAGCACACTTTTTAAAAAACCTTTCAACGCCCGTTTCACCCCCTTAGTGGCCGAATATCAAAAATTCCTGAAATAGGTATTATTCGCTTATCTTAAAAAAAAATACAATATGTGCTCACAGTTTTACTTATTAAAATCGCCAAAAAAACGTCATAGACAAAAAATTCTTGAATACAAATGTATTTCATAAAAAAATGTCGGTCTAATGTCAAGATTTTTGTGAGCACGATAACTCAAGAACAAATTATCCGATGGACTTCAGGTAATATCAAGTTCTATGAGGGAAAGATCCTTATTGTTTTTGAAAATAATCCCCTAAAAAACAAAAAGAGATATTGGTGGTTGAACTTAAAAGAAAATAAAAAAAAGTATACATTATTTTCAAAAAAAAAATGTTTCAATTTTTTTTTCGTTTTTCACAAAAAAAAATTTAAAATATACAAATAGATAAAACAAGAATTGCATAACAACAATAATGTATTTTTGTTACTTTAAATAATACAATTAATATCATTTTGCTTTTTTTTAATATTCTTTGTTTTCCTGAATGCGAACCTGTTAAAAAATCCAAACTCTGAGCACTGATAGTATATAAAAACAAACTTTTTCTTTTTTCGGGGTCCGAAGTAAGTGTATAATACACTTCTGCTGTGAACTGTGACTGGTATAATAATAGTAGGTAAATATAAAAATAATTTTATTGGAATAAAAATAATTTTATTATGGGTTTAAAAATATGCGATAATACGTCTGTCTGTCTGTAAAGATATGTACTTTGCATTATAGTTAGTAGGATAGTTATTATTGCGTTTTTTCCTAGATATACTTCAAAATTAAATTTCCTTGAGCTTTTGCGCGCTCTTTATTTTTTATGCTGTATTAAAAATTAGCGCCATCTTAACTTTTTTGATTATAAGATGATTTTTTTTAAACTGGAATTAGCATTTCTATCAATTAATGTTTTATAAAAACTTGGAGTTAATCGGACTTTTTCTTCAATGTTTTTAAATGTTTTGAAAAGTAACGCCTCCCATATTTTTTTTATTTTTAAGGGATTTTTTTAAAAATAATTTTTAATCTCATCTTTTCTGAAAATTTCATATCGATCGGACATTCCGTTCTTGAGATATCAGGCGCAAAAAAAACGTGACACGCGGACGGACACTGTACGTCGGACAGGGTGACAGACAAATTTTTTATAAGTTGTTAAACATTTGCATATAAAAATTTTTGATCTGACTAATTTTTGACGATTTTGGAAACCATCATATAATACTCTTCTTGCACTTTTTGCCCATTTAAAACCACCCCCTTATGTTCCACCCTCCTTGGAAACAATACCACTTTTTTAACCAACCTCAGCAACGCGGAAGGAGGGTTATATTTTTAAAGTTATTGTATGAGTATGTTTGTTTGTTCTCCTCTAGAGTCCAAACT
Source organism: Brachypterus glaber (assembly GCA_958510825.1). NCBI lineage: Eukaryota > Metazoa > Arthropoda > Insecta > Coleoptera > Kateretidae > Brachypterus > Brachypterus glaber. The sequence continues at coordinate 5,499 of CAUEHQ010000220.1, read as the reverse complement.
ACTGGGCCGATTTTAACGATCAAGGCGCCAAAAGATTCGTCTTGATCACGCGAGTGACATTCCATGTTTCGATAATATTAATAGGATCAGGAATTTAACAGAAAATTAAAGAAATCCATAGATTTGTATTATGAATTTAGTATAATACGGTCCATATTAATTTAAAAAAAATTCATTCGCCCACGTTTCGGATTTTCATCATTATCAGAAATTTAAGGAAAAATCAGGGAAATCTATAGATTTTATTATGAATTCGGATCCGTGTTAAATTTAAAAATGGCTTTGATCACTCACCAACGTTTAGGCTTTTTTACTTTCTTTATTAGGCATATAGGTATATGCATGTGCATTTTTTGTAGTCGGATTTTTTGTGGATGGAATACGTAAATACCCGACTACGATACCTTAGTCGGGTTTTTATTTTTTAAGGATTTTTATCCAAACTTGTTGTAACAGTGTTTACAAATAAAAACCATAATTGTAAAATTAGATAGTAAATATATTTTTTCCTTGAAAGGACTTTGGCCTGGTAAGAAACGCGACCTTAATGCATCAAAATAGGGGCATGCAACTTCTATACAAGACGCGATAGATTACACTGGTCGATCTGAAGATTTCTCTAACTGAGATTCCAGAAATAGGTTTATACTAATTTTGGGTCGCTGAATCCAAATCCGAAGGCCGTTTGTCTCCATCACCCTCAGATTTTTTTATATCATAAAAAAAGTTAAAATTAGGAAAATCGATTTTATGTAATTACAAGAAAATGCTTTGACTTATCACATTAAAATTAAGTACGGTTAATAGTGTTAATATAAGTTATTTATTCCCCTACTTACCCAAAAATACAATTGTGTGTATGTCAGAGGCGTGCGTTCTAAAGTGTTTCTGCAATGTATTTCTCCAACAAAATTTATGTTTAAGAATTTTTCGATAAAAAATTATTATTTATTGATTAGTTTTACGTAAAAAACATATTGGACCTTTTGATCAAAGATCAATAGTTTTCGAGAAAAATAGGTTTAAACATCTCTGCAAGTTCCACTAAGAAAAAAACTGCTGCCAACAAGATAATACTTTCTCCTATAGGTCTAGGTTTATTAAATTAAAATAAAAAATAAATAAATAAATAAAAAAAAAATAAATATTTTTTTCCGAAAAAAGTCTCTTTTTTCGTTTTAACGAAAAATAAATTGAAAAAAAAAAATAAAAAAAGTTTTAACCCCATTACTTAACTTACCCCACCCCGATTTTTATAAAAAAAAATATCCTAGCCACACAAAAAAAACGTCAATAGTTTTTTTTTCCTGTGTATTTTGAGGCGCTGAATCTGAATTTGAAGTCAAAATAGCACCTTATCCAATTAGTTTTCCAGGTGATGTGCTATTTTGACCTCAAATTCGGATTCAGCCCCTCAAAATACATAGGAAAAAAAAAACTATTGACCTTTTTTTGTGTGGCTAGGATATTTTTTTTTTGAAAAAAATCGGGGTGGGGTAAGGGGGTCAAATGGGGTTAAAACTTTTTTTTATTTTTTTTTTCAATTTATTTTTCGTTAAAACGAAAAAAGACACTTTTTTCGGAATTTTTTTTTTTTTTATTTATTTATTTATTTTTATTTTATTAAACCTAGACCTATAGGAGAAAGTATTATCTTGTTGGCAGCAGTTTTTTTCTTAGTGGAACTTGCAGAGATATGTTTAAACCTATTTTCCTCGAAAACTATTGACCTTTCATCAAAAGGTCCAATATGTTTTTTACGTAAAATTAATCAATAAACAATAATTTTTTATCGAAATTGTAAAATTCTTAAACATAAATTTTGTTGGAGAAATATATTACAGAAACACTTTAGAACGCTCGCCTCTGACATACACACAATTATATTTATGGGTAAGTAGGGGAATAAATAACTTATATTAACACTATTAACCGTACTTAATTTTAATGTGATAAGTCAAAGCATTTTCTTGTAATTACACAAAATCGATTTCCCTAATTTTATGATATAAAAAAATCTGAGGGTGATGGAGACAAACGGCCTTCGGATTTGGATTCAGCGACCCAAAATTAGTATAAACCTATGTCTGGAATCTCAGTTAGAGAAATCTTCAGATTTGTCGACCAGTGTTATTCTACTCTTCGCTGTCTCAAGACAAAATCGTCAAAAACCTTTAAAAGTATTCTTCGTTCGTTTTTTATACTATTCACAGCGCCTCACAGTGATCAATACTGGTTTTCTAAATTGAAAAATTGCAAATGAAAGTTATAATTAAGGGTTTAATAAATAAAATTAACCTAGAGTTAATTTTCGGAAAAATCTGATTCTCCTTGAAATATGACTTTTCTTAAATGCTTTAAAATTACTTAATTTAAGACGGTTGTTTAAAGTTGTTCAGCTGGTTTTTCCAAATGAGAAAAGTGTTTTAAAAAGTTTTAATATACAGTTACACTCGTACTAAAATTTGGCATATGAATGATCTACCTCCCGGGACGTCCGCTCCAGAAAATTAACATTTTCGACAAAAATATTGGGTTTTCCTTTGGAAAAAAATAGTTTTAAAAAATTTTAGAGGAAATTTATTATTTTTGTATAAAGTTATGCTTAAACTAAAATTTTCCATGTTTCCCTGGACGCCCACTCCAAAAATTTAAGTTTTTGTACAAAATTATTGGTTTTTCTCTGTAAGAAAAATGTTTTAAAAAGTTTTAGGGTAAAGTTATTATTTTTGTATAAAATTATACTTAAACTAAAATTTTTAATGAAAATGATCTACGTCCCGGGACGTTCGCTGCAGAATATTAACATTGTCGACAAAAATATTGTTTTTCCGCTGGAAGAAAATCGTTTTAAAAAGTTGTAGGGGAAAATTATTATTTTTGTATAAAGTTATACTTAAACTAAAATTTTAAGTGAAAATGATCTACGTCCCGGGACGCCCACTGCAAAAATTTAAGGTTTTGGACAAAAATATTGGTTTTTCTCTGTAAGAAAATTGTTTTAAAAAGTTTTAGGGGAAAGTTATTATTTTTTTATACAGTTATACTTAAACTAAAATTTGGCATATAAATGTTTTACGTCCCGGGACGCCCACTCCAGAAATTTGACATTTCGCACTAAAAAAGTTTTAGGGGAAAATTATTGTTTTTCTATAAAGTTATACTTAAACTGAAATTTGGCATACAAATGATACACGTCCCGGGACGTCCACTCCAAAAATTTAACATTTTGGACAAAATATTGGTTTATCCTCTGTAAGAAAATTGTTTAAAAAAGTTTTAGGGGAAAATTAATAATGTTTATAATAACGGAAACTTACTAAATAATAAATCAACTAATATTATGAGACGACCAAAAAAATAATATAAGGAATGCGTGAAATATCATATATTTTTAAAAATTTTGTGGGGTTAAAAAAGTTTTGTTAATGTTGAAATGTTTAAAATTTTCGTGATAAATTATTTATTTTTATGATAAATAAACGTAAGTTATAACTTTTAAACTAAGTTTAAATAATATAATTGAAAATTTGAAAGAAAATCCAAGAAAGTCGCGTTTTTAACAAAAAAATAAAAATTTAACACCTACAAAAAAAATTAAAGAATTAAAAATTATATGGTCGAAAAGAATTTAATAAGCTTTAAAATGAAATATCACACGACCCCCCCCTTTTATTTTAAAACATGTTCCCCTTGCGCCCCTCTATTATGCCCCATAAACCTATTAAATATAACCAGTCCACACCATATCTTAAGTCGTTCAAAAGTTAAATGGGGGGAACTTTAGACACGTACTGTATAATTAATGATAATGGTTATAGGTAGTAATAGTGCTCCATTTAATTTTCAATTGTTTATATATAGATATATATATATATATATATATATATATATATATATATATATATTCAATAAAAATCGCCTTATTCTTTAAAATAGACTTAAGTCCCTTCAAAACCTGATAATTGATACCTGTGCGCCTGCGCCAGAATACGGTAGTTCGAATTTTCAAAAAAAAAAATCAAAAATCGTCCTAAACAAAACATTATTGATATGCTACGGGCAAAGACGATCATTCGCCCACTGTCGACAATGGCCAGCGAATGATGACAATAATAATTGGACATTTTCAGTCATTTTTTACACATTAATTTTTGGATATTGATTAAAAAAATTAGTTAATCCACAGCAACTTGTTTACAAATAATGAAAATAATGACAGCCTGAGCACGCAAACTCGTGTCGCATAATCTGATTGGTTAAAATCCGCTAAAATACTTGGCAACGCTGCAGCCGGCTGCAGAGATCCCATCACGCTCCCTATTGTTCAAGAATAGCATTTTTTAACTTTGGGGAACTTTAATAGGATGTGATCAGTTCCCTTCCTACGAAAATTGTTCACGTTCTCTCGAGCCCGATAATAGATACCCTGATAGTTTAGCCTGCATTCATCCGACTGTAGATGTCACTCCGATAAACAACCCCAAGAGAGAAGTTCCCGAAAAAACTTTCATAGAAATTCTTAATGAGATGAGATAATTATAGTTTTTTTTTCTCTTCTATCGTATTTAATATTTAATCTATATTTTTTTTCCATATACATAACTTACTTAAGACACTCTAATATTATTATTATTATTATTAATAATATTATTATTATTGATTTTTATCGACATAAAACGTCAATATTTTTTTTTAATTTTTGCACCAATACAAGGCTTTCGCAAAGATTTGAAAATGTTCAAAATGAGAAAACAAACCATACAGGGGGCGCCACCTTTAAATAAAGTATAAAACGCAATATACTGCACACTGTAAACTATACCATGGAATGCGAAGCATTACAAATCCTGACGGATTGCTTATATATGGCTAAAACAAATTAATTGTGAAAGCCAACAATAACCTTTCAATAGGCTTGTCCCATTTAAAAGCAAAGAGATACCAAAAAAAAAAAAAATATATATATATATATATATATGTATTTTTTTTTGTTTGTTTTTAACGCCAACATATAATTATCAACCATTTTGTATATATTTTTCACACTAATATTACTAATTAATTAATTTATATTTAATATTGTAAGTACAATTATGTTGCTGCGAACACTGAGATTGTGGGTTCGAGCCCCACATAGAGCATGGATGTATAGTGGTGTAAATAGTCGGTAGATGGAACTACGATGACTAACTGTAATGTGGGTTGCAGGTGAAACTGTAAACACATTTCAGGGTGGATGCGACTTCTGTTGAGGACCGTGCTTCGGAGGGCACGTAAAGATGGCGGTCCCGTCAATTAGGCCATAGCAGCGTAAAACGACGTTAAATGATTAAAACAAACAAAACAAACAATTATGTTATTATATATCTTCTCACAGACAGGTTTCTTGAAAACCTTTGTGTAGTACTATGTTTGTTGTTAATATGAACCTGTATATTTTATTATTATTTACAATAAACGTTATTATTATTATTATTATTATTATTTCCAGACGGC
>CAUEHQ010000219.1:0-63000 GCA_958510825.1 Brachypterus glaber | reverse complement strand
GCATTTAAACGAAAAACTATTCATTTTTTTTAAGGAGCTGGGTATGTACAGGTTAGACAATGTCAAAATGTATTTTTTGGTGAAAAAAAAATCGAAAAAAGTTTGAAGGGGGGGGGCAGGATGAGCAAAAAAAAACAAAACCAAACGAAATTTTTAGATAACAAAAAAAAAACAAAAATTGACAAAAACATAAAAAAAAGTTCATTTTAATACAAAAAAAAGTAAAAAAAATCATCGCGGCGCCCTACGGGCGATTTAATAGAGCAGAATCGCCCAGCTCCTGGAATCGACCAGAACATTTAGAGGAAAAACTATTCATTTTTTTTAAGGAGCTGGGTATGTACAGGTTAGACAATGTCAAAATGCATTTTTTGGTGAAAAAAAATCGAAAAAAGTTTGAAGGGGGGGGGGGGCAGGATGAGCGAAAAAAAACGAAACCAAACGAAATTTTTAGATAACAAAAAAAAACAAAAATAGACAAAAACATAAAAAAAAGTTCATTTTAATACAAAAAAAGTAAAAAAAAATCATCGCGGCGCCCTATGGGCGATTTAATAAAAATAAAAAAACTAAACCAAACGGAATCGCCCAGAGCATTTAAACGAAAAACTATTCATTTTTTTTAAGAAGCTGGGTATGTACAGGTTAGACAATGTCAAAATGCATTTTTTGGTGAAAAAAAAATTGAAAAAAGTTTGAAGGGGGGGGCAGGATGAGCGAAAAAAAACAAAACCAAACAAAATTTTTAGATAACAAAAAAAAACAAAAATGGACAAAAACATAAAAAAAGTTCATTTTAATACAAAAAAAGTAAAAAAAAAATCATCGCGGCGCCCTACGGGCGATTTAATAAAGCAGAATCGCCCAGCTCCTGGAATCGACCAGAACATTTAGAGAAAAAACTATTCATTTTTTTAAGGAGCTGGGTATATACAGGTTAGACAATGTCAAAATGCATTTTTTGGTGAAAAAAAAATCGAAAAAAGTTTGAAGGGGGGGGGGCAGGATGCGCGAAAAAAAACAAAACCAAACGAAATTTTTAGATAACAAAAAAAAAACAACAATGGACAAAAACATAAAAAAAGTTCATTTTAATACAAAAAAAGTAAAAAAAAATCATCGCGGCGCCCTATGGGCGATTTAATAAAAATAAAAAAACAAAACCAAACGGAATCGCCCAGAGCATTTAAACGAAAAACTATTCATTTTTTTTAAGGAGCTGGGTATGTACAGGTTAGACAATGTCAAAATGCATTTTTTGGTGAAAAAAAAAATCGAAAAAAGTTTGAAGGGGGGGGCAGGATGAGCGAAAAAAAACGAAATCAAACGAAATTTTTAGATAACAAAAAAAAACCAAAAATGGACAAAAACATAAAAAAAGTTCATTTTAATACAAAAAAAGTAAAAAAAAATCATCGCGGCGCCCTATGGGCGATTTAATAGAAATAAAAAAACAAAACCAAACGGAATCGCCCAGAGCATTTAAACGAAAAACTATTCATTTTTTTTAAGGAGCTGGGTATGTACAGTTTAGACAATGTCAAAATGCATTTTTTGGTGAAAAAAAAATCGAAAAAAGTTTGAAGGGGGGGGGGGGGGGGGCAGGATGCGCGAAAAAAAACAAAACCAAACGAAATTTTTAGATAACAAAAAAAAAACAAAAATGGACAAAAACATAAAAAAAGTTCATATTAATACAAAAAAAGTAACAAAAAATCATCGCGGCGCCCTACGGGCGATTAAATAAAGCAGAATCGCCCAGCTCCTGGAATCGACCAGAACATTTAGAGAAAAAACTATTCATTTTTTTTAAGGAGCTGGGTATATACAGGTTAGACAATGTCAAAATGCATTTTTTGGTGAAATCGAAAAAAGTTTGAAGGGGGGGGGCAGGATGAGCGAAAAAAAACAAAACCAAACGAAATTTTTAGATAACAAAAAAAAACAAAAATGGATAAAAACATAAAAAAAAGTTCATTTTAATAGAAAAAAAGTAAAAAAAAATCATCGCGGCGCCCTACGGGCGATTTAATAAAAATAAAAAAACAAAACCAAACGGAATCGCCCAGAGCATTTAAACGAAAAACTATTCATTTTTTTTAAGGAGCTGGGTATGTACAGGTTAGACAATGTCAAAATGCATTTTTTGGTGAAAAAAAAATCGAAAAAAGTTTGAAGGGGAGGGCAGGATGAGCGAAAAAAAACAAAACCAAACGAAATTTTTAGATAACAAAAAAAAACAAAAATGGACAAAAACATAAAAAAAAGTTCATTTTAATACAAAAAAAGTAAAAAAAAATCATCGCGGCGCCCTACGGGCGATTTAATAGAGCAGAATCGCCCAGCTCCTGGAATCGACCAGAACATTTAGAGGAAAAACTGTTCATTTTTTTTAAGGAGCTGAGTATGTACAGGTTAGACAATGTCAAAATGCATCTTTTGGTGAAAAAAAAATAAAAAAGTTTAAAGGGGGGGGGGGGGGGCAGGATGAGCGAAAAAAAACGAAACCAAACGAAATTATTAGATAACAAAAAAAAACAAAAATGGACAAAAACATAAAAAAAGTTCATTTTAATACAAAAAAAGTAAAAAAAACATCGCGGCGCCCTACGGGCGATTTTATAAAAATAAAAAAACAAAACCAAACGGAATCGCCCAGAGCATTTAAACGAAAAACTATTCATTTTTTTTAAGGAGCTGGGTATGTACAGATTAGACAATGTCAAAATGCATTTTTTGGTGAAAAAATCGAAAAAAGTTTGAAGGGGGGGGGGGGGAGGATGAGCGAAAAAAAACGAAACCAAACGAAATTTTTAGATAACAAAAAAAAACAAAAATGGACAAAAACATAAAAAAAGTTCATTTTAATACAAAAAAAGTAAAAAAAATTATCGCGGCGCCCTACGGGCGATTTAATAAAATACTACAGTCAATATAGGTTTCAACTGCGAAAAAATTCCTCAGTCAAAAAAAAGTATGTATTCCTATAGATTTTGGGACGAGGAATCCAATAAAAAAAAGTCTACCAATTTTAGAGTTTCGGACGACCCTTAAACGGCCCTAAAAAGCTCCTAAAAACTGGTTTTTGCCCTATAACTTTTGATTGAAACATACTAAAAACAAAAATGGCACAGAAAATGAAAGACCACAAAAAATGCAATAACTTTTCTTTATAACACTTTTTCCTTATTTTCTATTGGTTGGGAGATATAAAGCATTTAAAGTAGTAACTCACTCGGTGTTAGAACATTTTAGAATTGTCTGCAATTCTAACACCCTTTTATATATCGCATTAATATTTTTCAAAATATCTTACATATATCTAAGTATGATTTATGCAAAATTTCAGCCCAATCGGATTAGGGGTTACGAAACCCCTATACGGCCCCTGTTTTTTTTATACGCCCCAGTATTTAGGGGACTAAGCCCACCAGAACGTTCAAATTACGTAGAATTATGGGTTTTAGGTCAACGAACACGATGACAAAAAGTCTACCACTCTAAGAGGCACACAGAAAAAGATAAGCCCCTAAAAGGACCCTAAAATACGTTTTTTTGCACATATCTTTTTTGCCATTGGTGGTACAAAAATAAAAATTACATCGAATCAAAGAGCGTTAAAAACTTAATAAAAAAGATTCCAATCATATTTTTCTCAATTTTCATTGGTTAGGAGATATAATTTTTTTTGTGGTTTGGACTGAATCCAAGTTGGATCATTTTAGTGTAGGGCGCTATTTTCACACCTTTTAATCACTTTAATAATTTTCAAAATATCTTCCATATACCTAAGGATGATTTATGCAAAATTTCAGCCCAATCGGATAAGGGCATACGATACGCCTATACGGCCCCTAATTTTCTTATTCAGCTTAGTTTTTAAGGATCTAAGCACACCAGTACGATCAAAATATGGAATATTATGGTTTTTGAGTCGACGAACACGATTAGAAAAAGTCTACCACTGTAAGAGACACACAGAAGAAGATAGGCCCCTAAAAGGCCCCTAAAATACGGTTTTTTGCACATATCTTTTTTGCCGTTGTTGATAAAAAAATTTAAATTACATCAAATCAAAGAGTTTTAAAAATTTAATAAAAAAGATTCTAATCATATTTTTCTCAATTTTCATTGGTTAGGAGATATTAATTTTTTTTGTTATTTAGGCTGAATCCAAGTTGGATCATTTTACTGCAGGGCGCCATTTCGACACCTTTCAATATATGCCCTTAATATTTTTCAAAATGTCTTACATATACCTAAGGATGATTTATGCAAAATTTTAGCCCAATCGGATAAGGGCATACGATATGCCTATACGGCCCCTAATTTTCTTATTCGGCTTAGTTTCTAAGGATCTAAGCTCACCAGTACGATCAAAATATGGAATATTATGGTTTTTGGATCAACGAACACTATGACAAAAAGTCTACCAATCTAAAAGACACACAGAAAAAGATAAGCTCCTAAAAGGCCCCTTAACACGATTCTTTGGCAGATATCTCTTAACCGATGAAAATTGAGAAAAATATGATTGGAATCTTTTTTATTCAATTTTTAACGCTCTTTGATTTGACGTAATTTTTATTTTTGTACCACCAATGGCAAAAAAGATATGGCAAAAAACCGTATTTTAGGGGCCTTTTAGGGGCTTATCTTTTTCTGTGTGCCTCTTAGAGTGGTAGACTTTTTGTCATCGTGTTCGTTGACCCAAAACCCATAATTCTACGTTATTTGAACGTTCTGGTGGACTTAGTCCCCTAAATACTGGGGCGTATAAAAAAAACAGGGGCCCTATAGGGGTTTCGTAACCCCTAATCCGATTGGGCTGAAATTTTGCATAAATCATCCTTAGATATATGTAAGATATTTTGAAAGATATTAATGCGATATATTAAAGGGTGTTCAAATTGCAGCCAGTTCTAAAATGTTCTAACACCGAGTGAGTTACTACTTTAAATGCTTTATATCTCCCAACCAATAGAAAATAAGGAAAAAATGTTATAAAAAAAAGTTATTGCATTTTTTGTGGTCTTTCATTTTCTGTGCCATTTTTGTTTCTAGTATGTTTAAATCAAAAGTTATAGGGCAAAAACCAGTTTTAGGAGCTTTTTAGGGCCGTTTAAGGGTCGTCCGAAACTCGAAAATCGGTAGACTTTTTTTTATTGAATTCATTATCCAAAAATCTATGGGAATACATACTTTTTTTTGACTGAGGAATTTTTTCGCAGTTCCCTTGATTTTTGCCGTTTAATGACTGTAGTAAAAATAAAAAAACAAAACCAAACGGAATCGCCCAGAGCATTTAAACGAAAAACTATTCATTTTTTTTAAGGAGCTGGGTATGTACAAGTTAGACAATGTCGAAATGCATTTTTTGGTGAAAAAAAAATCGAAAAAAGTTTGAAGGGGGGGGCAGGATGAGCGAAAAAAAAAACAAAACCAAACGAAATTTTTAGATAACAAAAAAAAAAACAAAAATGGACAAAAACATAAAAAAAAAGTTCATTTTAATACAAAAAAAGTAAAAAAAAATCATCGCGGCGCCCTACGGGCGATTTAATAGAGCAGAATCGCCCAGCTCCTGGAATCGACCAGAACATTTAGAGGAAAAACTATTAATTTTTTTTAAGGAGCTGGGTATGTACAGGTTAGACAATGTCAAAATGCATTTTTTGGTGAAAAAAAAAATTGAAAAAAGTTTGAAGGGGGGGGCAGGATGAGCGAAAAAAAACAAAACCAAACGAAATTTTTAGATAACAAAAAAAAAAACAAAAATGGACAAAAACATAAAAAAAAGTTCATTTTAATACAAAAAAAGTAAAAAAAAAATATCGCGGCGCCCTACGGGCGATTTAATAAAGCAGAATCGCCCAGCTCCTGGAATCGACCAGAACATTTAGAGAAACAATTCATTTTTTGGTGAAAAAAAAAATCGAAAAAAGTTTGAAGGGGGGGGGGGCAGGATGCGCGAAAAAAAAACAAAACCAAACGAAATTTTTAGATAACAAAAAAAAAAACAAAAATGGACAAAAACATAAAAAAAGTTCATTTTAATACAAAAAAAGTAAAAAAAACATCGCGGCGCCCTACGGGAGATTTTATAAAAATAAAAAAAACAAAACCAAACGGAATCGCCCAGAGCATTTAAACGAAAAACTATTCATTTTTTTTAAGGAGCTGGGTATGTACAGGTTAGACAATGTCAAAATGCATTTTTGGTGAAAAAAAAATCGAAAAAAGTTTGAAGGGGGGGGGGGGGGGCAGGATGAGCGAAAAAAACGAAACCAAACGAAATTTTTAGATAACAAAAAAAAACAAAAATGGACAAAAACATAAAAAAAGTTAATTTTAATACAAAAAAAGTAAAAAAAATCATCGCGGCGCCCTACGGGCGATTTAATAAAGCAGAATCGCCCAGCTCCTGGAATCGACCAGAACATTTAGAGGAAAAACTATTAATTTTTTTTAAGGAGCTGGGTATGTACAGGTTAGACAATGTCAAAATGCATTTTTTGGTGAAAAAAAAATCGAAAAAAGTTTGAAGGGGGGGGGGCAGGATGAGCGAAAAAAAACAAAACCAAACGAAATTATTATTATATACAGTGTGTCCCCGGATCGACTTGACAATACCACAAAATTACCTTTTTTTTTCGAATTAAGAAAAACTGCTTTGGGACTTTGCCCTGCTTGCTTAAAAACCAATTTTTGTCGAAATAAAATTTTGAAAAATTATACAGTGTGTCCTTGGATCGACTTGACAATACCACAAAAAAAAATAATAATTAAGAAAAACTACTTTGGTACTTTGCCCTGCTTGCTTAAAACTAATTTTTGTTGAAATATATATTTTTTAATTGTAGGTGGCGCCAGATATCAGTAAAAAGTAAAAAGTTTTCAGGTAAACTTTCCTTTCCGTAACAGATACAAAAAAAGTTATTTACAAAATAGATTTATAATCAAAAATAAGAGTCGCATGTCAAATTTTAATAATATTTTTTTTAATTTTTTTTTTTACTTTTTCACTGATATCTGGCGCCACCTATAATTTTTTAAAATTTTATTTCGACAAAAATTAGTTTTTAAGCAAGCAGGGCAAAGTCCCAAAGCAGTTTTTCTTAATTCGAAAAAAAAGGTAATTTTGTGGTATTGTCAAGTCGATCCGGGGACACACTGTATATTACATTATATTATGTAGTACAAATAAATAAATAAATATAATAAATTATGTACATTGTTTTTATTTGCTTGAATATGGTTTATTATTACAACATTGTTATAGTCTTTGAACTTACAAAACAAAAAAATATATGTATAAATCAAAGAATATTTTAAGGAAAATAGTGTGATGACTAGCATAATAGGTATATTTAAAAAAAATACAGATATTATCTCTAACATTATATTAAAGTGAATACATGTTTGTTTAACCTCATACTATTCTATTTAATTAAGCATCCCCTTAGTCCAGGACTTGTTTGGGCTAGTAGTAGCGGGAACTACCGGCTTTAAATGACTTTCGAACCAGTTCATAGGGTCTGCTTCACTTATTTCAATTATTAATTTACTGAAAAAGGCAAATCAGCACTAGTGGGAATCGAACTCACAATAGTTGGCTTTTCATGTAGACTCGCTAGCTTACTAACTGTGCCTCTCATAAATATTCATTGCAGGAACAGCTTTGCACTAATTTTTCACTGTAATACTGGTATTTTCTTCACAATAGCCTTCATCCTTACAGGACACCTTGCTTTAAGCATTACTAGACACTATGAGTGCTGCAGCCAAGGAGATTTTGTTCATTATTTCCATTAAAATATTAGTATATTTTAAATTATTAACTGCCATTGTAATATATGTCGCGCATGCGCATATAGTTAAGTTTCGGTTGAAGTCGTTTTCTAGTTAGTCAATGTCAAGTCTTCGTATTCTATGTGTTAAATGTTAATTTATGATCGATCTAAATAAATCTGTGATAATATCCATATTATTTCCTAGTTTAATTTTACTACTTTGCCCCAAATATCACATGGCGACGAATTTTAAGAACCCTCGTAATAAATAAGTAGTGAAATTACGTTTAAAAAACTTTCCGTGTTTCGTGGCGTGCAAAATGGCGTCCGCTCTTCCTTTTCGGTTTGAAGAATTTTGTATGGAGACCATGGATTGGAACATTTATAGTGAGAGATTGCAACATTATTTTAAAGCAAATACAGTAAAGGAGGAAATCCAGGTACCGTTACTTCTTAGTCTTATGGGCACCGTCACTTATAAACTTTGTAGAGATTTATGTTTTCCTGAAAAACCCGATGATAAAAATTTTGCTCAGTTAAACGAGTTACTTTGTAAACATTTCACTAAGAAAACTATCTTGTGGAATGAACGTAGAAAATTTATTGAAATTGAACAGAAAGAGGCTGAATCTGTTGCAGCGTATTATGCTAGAATTTGTAATACGGCTAGTGAATGTAAATTTGATGAAAATTTAAAATTTATTCTTAAATTAAAATTTGTAACTGGGTTAAAAAAAGGCAGAATTTATGAAAGGGTTTGCGAAGAGTCTCAGGATGCTACGTTGGAAACTCTTGTGGAACTTGCGAAGCAGAAGGAGAGACAATCGGACCAATCAGAGGACATGAATTTTGTGCGCAGCCGTACTAGTACTACTCTGCGTGCAGATAAATTCAAAAATCGATTTGGGGCCAATGAGAGAGCAGGAATTCAAAATCATCGTGAAACATCGTCGACTACGTCAGCAAAATACATGCGTGATCGCGGAAACACGAAAATGACAGCTGCTACGTCCAGTCAACAAAACTGCAAATCGTGCGGGAAGAAACATTTTGGTTTTTGTAAATTTTCTAATGCTATTTGCAGGATTTGTAAGAAAAAGGGGCATATTTCAACGGTTTGCTGGAAGAGAAAAGATGTCAACTGTGTGGAGAATGATCAGAAGGAGGAAAATATGGATTTGTGGATGTGTGATAATGTAAACAAAATAAATGTAAACAATGTAAATAAGGTAATGGATGATAATTTCAAAGTAAATTTATTAATAAACAATGTAAAAATTAATTTTCTTTGTGACACAGGAGCTAGTATTTCTGCTATTTCATTAGAAATTTATGAAAAATATTTTAAAAAAATTAAATTAAAAACTGATGAAATTTTGTTGAGATCTTATAACAATAGTACTTTTAAACCAAAAGGTTATTTTTATACTAATGTAAATTTTCAGGATAAATGTAAAAAAATTAAATTTTATGTTATAGATCGAGCTGGTGGATGCATTTTGGGGAGAAATTGGATGGAAAAGTTTGGAATCAAGTTGGGAATGGTAAACAAGATTTCAGTAGGCACTAGGATTGAGGATTTAATAGAAAAATTTCCGGAAGTTTTCACCAATAAAGTTGGAAAATTTAAATTAGATAAAGTTAAATTGCACCTTAAAGAAAATTCTACTCCAGTTTTTATCAAAAGTAGGAACGTTCCACTTGCATTTAGGAAGCAACTCGATGAACAATTGGATAAGTTGGAAATAGAAGATTTTATTGAAAGTGTTGAAACTAGCGATTGGGCTACGCCTTTGGTAATTTTAGCGAAAGAATCTGGTGAGTTACGAATTTGTGCGGATTATAAATCCACTGTTAATAAACATTTAGTAGATATGCAGCACCCATTACCCCGACCTGAGGAAATTAGTTTTAAATTAAGAGGGGGACAAAAATTTTCTATATTAGATATGGCAAATGCATATATGCAGTTTGAAGTAACAGAGGAAACTAGTCATATACTATGTTGGTCAACACACCGTGGGCTATTTCGCGTTAAAAGACTCCCATTTGGTATTAAAGTTGCGAGTTTCATTTTTCAAAAATATATTGAGTGTTTACTTGCAGATATTGAAGGAGTTGTAAATTACCTTGATGATATATTTATTACAGCTGAAAATGATGAGCAGCATCTCAAAACATTAGAGTGTGTTTTGGAGAGATTGAAGCATGCAGGTTTGACGCTGAAGAAAGAAAAATGTAAGTTTTTGCAAGATAAGTTGGAATTTTTGGGACGTAAAATAACCAAGGAAGGAGTTTCAAAGTCAGAAAAGAAGGTTGAGGCGATTATTAAAGCAGAAAGACCTAAATCTGTGACTGAGGTAAGATCTCTAATTGGTATGATAAATTATTATATAAATTATATACCCAAGGCATCAGAAATATTTATTTATTTATTTATTTATTTATTTTATTTATTCCAGCAGGCACGAAGCCTATTTACAGGATAAACAATAGATTCTACAATGAAGTATATAAAAACTAACAATAGTTAATTGAGATTAACTTACACCTACCTTAAAAAACACAATACATAGAATTTTTAGAATTTATAGACAATAAAAATATCACAACATTATTAAATAAGAAAGAATAAAATATATCACAAAATTATTTCACAAAATTATTAGATATCAGGTACAGATCGACCATTTTTTATTACAGGAACTAATAGTCTTTTGAATTTAACTATGTTATCTTCAAAAATATCAATATCATTAAAAATATTATTAAAAGAGGAAACCATATCATTTAGTGGTGAATGCAAATGATGCAATGTGTTAGTTCTATTAACATAGAAAGGTTGTACATTGCGAATTGATGACCTGGGTATTGAGATATTCAACATACTCAGTAAGTCTGGCACATCAACCATGCTATGTAATATTTTATATAAAAACAGCACTAAATGATATGTACGTCTTTCAGACAACGACTGAAGTCCGAATTCCGAGAGCAAATTAACATAAGAGACGTCATTCGGATAAACCTTATGTTTTTTAAAATACAGATACTTTAAGAATTTCTTCTGAACTCGTTCAATCATATTGATATACTTTATGTAGTAAGGATTCCAAACAACACATGCATATTCCAATTTGCTTCTAACATATGAAAAGTAAAGCGTCTTAATAGCTAACAAATTTGAAAAATGTTTTGTGTTTCTAATGACATAACCCAGCATCCTAGTTGCACCAGAACAAATTTTCTCTATATGAGAGTCAAAAGTCAATCCAGTATCAAAAATAACTCCGAGATCCTTAACCTCATTTACTCTTTTTAATTGAACCCGATTTATTTCATAATCAAAATAAAAACTAGAATTTTTTCTGGAAAAAGTCATTACTTTGCACTTATCAGGATTTAGGTCGAGTTTATTACTAAAACACCAGTTAAGCAGGTTGTCCAAATCCTGCTGCAACTTTAAACAATCAAGAACCGATCTAATGACAAAGTATAATTTGAGATCATCAGCAAATAGCAACTTACAACACTTAATAAATTTGTGTATATCGTTTATGAAGATTAAAAAGAGCAACGGGCCAAGGTTGGAGCCTTGAGGCACTCCAGAAAATGCGTAATAAATAATTGACTTTATACCCTTATATTCCACGTACTGCATCCTGTCCCTTAGATAAGATTCCAAAACCAGTATTATGTCATCAGATACACCAAGAAGACTAATTTTATTAAGTAAAATCGGATGCGGAACTTTATCGAAAGCCTTACTAAAATCAGTATGAATGACATCCACCTGGTTTCGATTATCTAACTCAGAAGAAATACTTTGACTAAAAAGACTCAAATTCGTAACCGTGCTCCGGCCCTTAAAAAAACCATGTTGATATACACTTAACTTATTTTGCACATGACCATAAATAATATCAGTAATTATAATTTCAAAAATTTTTGAAAAATTTGAAATCAATGCCACTGGTCTATAGTTTAAAATATCATTTTTACTGCCTGACTTAAAGATGGGGCAAACTTTGGAGGTTTTCCATAATGTTGGAAACTTTTTACATCTCAAAATTAGGTTATATATGACACTTAATGGCTTGCATAAGTTAAGTATATTGTTTTTTATTACAAGTGCTGGTACGTTGTCAGGGCCGCAGACTAGGTTAGACTTAAGTTTACCAGAGGCAATCTTTATTTGCTTTTCAGTGATTTTTAATATATTTAAATTGTCACAATCACTCACCGGTTTATTATTCAAATTATTTATATTAGAATGTTTGCTGTACACACTAGAAAAGTGACTTGCAAAAGCATTAACAATTGATTGTGTATCCGAAAAACTTTCATTATTGTAATTTACAGTACCTGGAATTGATGATGTTTTATTTTTAGCATTTACATAGGACCAGAATTGTTTTGGATCTTTTTTTATATTTTGTTCGGAATCACTAACAAATTTTAAATAAGCAATATCAACTTCGACTTTTATCTTGCGCCTTAAATTTCTAATCCTCTCTTTTAAATATTGATAACGAAACTTCCTAAACTGACCAAGATAACTATTTTTCTCCTTGATAGCATTAATAATTTCGCGTGTAAACCAAACCGGATATTTAAATGATTTTAACTTGGTTAAAGGAACACAACTACAAATAATATTATTTAAAACATTATCAAAAAACAATACAGCATCATCAATGTTATCAAAGTAAGAAAGCTCAGACCAGTCAGTAATGTTTAATAGCTCATTTAATTTTACATAATCTGCTTTTTTAAAATTTAATCTATATAAAGAACTAGGTTCAAAATTGACAGTAGGTTCCGATTTCTTATATTTTATATCTACCACAAGACTAGGATGATACGTATCCTCACGAACCAACGGTAGATGCTCTCTGCTCACATCACAGTAAAGATCACCAGAAGACACAACAACATCCAGTATTCTGTCCAAGGAATTAAGTATTCTGTTACCTTGAACTAAGTTATTCATATTTAAAAAATCAATAAATGATGAGCAGTTCCCACCTATAACTCCAGTTTCATAATAAGTAACAAGTTCTGGTATGTTTATATCACCTAAAAGCAAGACACTACTACCATTAACCATATTTCCTATAAACTCGAAGGTATTATTAAAACCCTTGTATAATTTGCTTAAAAAAGATAATACATTTAATTGGAATCAAGAATGTGAAGATTCTTTTAAAAAAATTAAAGAAATTTTAATATCTGATACTGTACTTGTTCATTTTAACCCGGATTTTTTAGTAACTTTAACCACGGATAGTAGTCAAAAAGGGATATCAGGCGTATTAGCACATAAAATGCCTGATGGATCAGAAAGACCTATAGCTTTTGTATCAAGAACTTTAAGTAAAAGTGAACAGAATTATCCTATTGTACAATTAGAAGGACTTGCTTTATATTGGAGCCTTCAAAAGTTTCATCAATATCTTTACGGGACTAAATTTGTTATATATACTGACGCAAAAACACTTGTAGGTTTATTTAAACACGATAAAAAACTACCTGTGATGTATATTAATAGATTACAGAGATATGCCGCATTTCTTTCTAATTTTAATTATGAAATTCGACATATTTCTACTTCTAAGAATGTAATAGCTGATTATTTATCTAGAAAGCCGATTAAAATAGCTAATATACCTGAAGATGAAGGTGAATATCTTAATTTTACTCAAAAAGTTGAAGAGTGGCCATTGAATAACGAAGACATTAGGTTAGAAACAAGTAAGGATGTTGACCTCCAGAAAATTATAGGTTATGTACGTAAAAATAACTGGCCTGTCAAAATAAGTGAAAATTTGAAAAGTTTTAGAGTAAGAAAGGAAGAATTGACCGTGGAAAATGGTGTGTTACTTTGGGGGTATAGAATAGTAATTCCGAAAACCCTACAAAAGAATATTCTAGAAGAATTGCATGGAAATCATCATTTTGGTATGTGTAAAACTAAGTCTTTAGCACGTTCTTATGTTTATTGGCATAAAATAGATGAAGATATTGAAAAAGCATGTAGATCATGTATATTTTGCTTGGAAAATAGTCAATTACCAAGGAAAAATGAATTTACGCCGTGGAAAATTGAAAGTGCACCATGGGTAAGAATTAATTTGGATTATTTTGGGCCTATGAATGGACAAAACTTTTTAATAATAATCGATTCATTTTCTAAGTGGATTGAGGTTTTTCCAATGAAAAACATGAAATCAATAGAAGCCGAAGAAAAACTAAAGGAATTATGCAGTAGATGGGGCTTACCAAAGAAAATTCATGCCGATAATGCAAAACAATTCCTATCAGAAAGTTTCCAGTTATTTTTGAGAAGAAATGGTATAAAAATGACGACTTCTCCAGTATCAAACCAGGCAAGTAATGGTCAGGCGGAAAATTGTGTGAAAACTGTAAAGAAAATGCTTAAAACTAGACTTTTGGATCCTAAAAATAAAGAAAAATCAATAAATACTTTAGTATCAGAAGTTTTATTCAGTTATAGAGTTACACCGCACTGTAGTACAAAAGAAACACCTGCAAAACTTTTTCTAGGGAGAGAATTAAGAACTAGGTTGGATATTTTACGAGAAAACCCAGAATTGAAGAAAATTTCCGAAAATATACCAATACAACATAAAAAGGAGCAGGAAAGACAAAGAAAGTATTATGGTGGTGTAAAAAGGGCTCTAGAAGTAGGACAAAAGGTTATGGTTACTGATTATCGACAGAAAAATAAAAGAAAATGGGTAAAAGCTGTTATAATTGAGAAAATTGGAGAAGTAATTTATAATTGTAGGTTAGAAAATGGTTTAATCTATAAAAGACACATAAACCAAATCATTAGGAGGGAGGAAAGTGAAGAAGAAAGAAAATTTATTCAGAAAAATCAAGAAAAATTAGAAAATTCCTCAAGAAATACTGAAAAAGTTCAAGAAAAACGTTATAATACACTGTATATTGTGCCTAGAAATTCAGAAATTAACGAAACAGAAAATGCTGTGGAAGAAAATATTCAAGATGATATAGGAAGAAATCCTATTGAAAACCAAAACCAACTTGAGAACAATCCAGTTCCATCGACAAGCCAAAATCAACCCAAAAATGCACCCACAAGTTCAATTGACAATCATAATGATAATGATTTATGGAATAAAATGTTAAATTGTAATTTTAAAAATAAAAATCCATTACCTATTGCAAATAATAAATTTTTAAATGTTTCAGAAAATGACTTACCTGTAAATTTACCTGAAAAGAAAATGTTTCCTGAAAAGAAAATTGTACCTGAAAGTAGAAAAACTCCAATCAGCCATGAAACTGTTTTATCAGAAGATAAAAGAATTTCAAGGGGGAGAAGGGAGATAAAGAAACCATCTAAATTAAAAGATTATGTAAGTGAGTTTTCAGATTCAGATTAAAATAAAAATAAAATTCTACTTTCTGATACAGTAATTTTGGCGAAGGCGCATTTCATAAAAATATTTATTTTTATTTTATGTGAAATACACTTTTTCCAATTAATCTTTTTAAGAACTACATTATGATCATAGTTCATAATATCTGTTTAATAGATTTTGTGATACTATTTAGCTATTTACAAAAATAGGTAAAAATAAAACTAATATTTTTAAATATATTTATTTATTATAAAACTTAAGATAAATTACATAAAATACATATTGTTAAATGAGATATTTAAGATTAAAAATAAAAAGGGTACATAAACCAAAATTGTTTATTTAAAAAGGTTTAAATATAAAAATAAAATTACATTAATTTAAAAAAATTAAATGAAATGTTTAAATGAGCAATTTTGATTTTTGTTAGAAATATTTACATAAATATTTAATAAATTAATTTGAAATTAATTTGAAAAATAACCCTAGGGGTGTAATATATGTCGCGCATGCGCATATAGTTAAGTTTCGGTTGAAGTCGTTTTCTAGTTAGTCAATGTCAAGTCTTCGTATTCTATGTGTTAAATGTTAATTTATGATCGATCTAAATAAATCTGTGATAATATCCATATTATTTCCTAGTTTAATTTTACTACTTTGCCCCAAATATCACAGCCATGATAAATTTAACCAGCACAAAAAGGCTGAAGAGATAGGAACAACAAGATCTTTTTAAATCTGCAAATTAACCTAAAAGTTTAAAATTATGCAACAATCTTTCCATTAAAAAGTCAGAAAAACTTACCTTTGTATTTACAGCAGTATTTCCACATAAATAATCAAAAAAAAGATAAATTATTGTTGATGCAGCCCAAGTGTCCCGTTTGCTTTTTTATGTCAGAAATATAGTATTTTTAAAGCTGATTTTCTTGGAAAATACAAACAAAACACGTAAAAACCATTATTTGAATAATTAATAAAAGTCCGTATAAATTTACCAGCACAAATACAATTTACAACGGTAAAATTCAAAATAATTACATACATTCTTTTTGACTGTCAAATTTTGACAGTTCATAGCGTACCGTCAAAAAAATCTGGATCTAGGGATATATTAACTTTGTTTTTACCAATCTGCCTAACTTCACAGATGCATTGCGGATTGCATTTAATTTGGTTTAATCATAGTAGGCTGTGAAATTGGTTCACGTCTGGTTCACGCCGGATAGGTCCATTCTCTGCTCGCAAGTGTATATGGTCAAATAGAGGATTTTATAAGCTTTAAAATTATGTTTCACACGACCCTTCTTAAGGAGGAAATTTCCATTTAAAAAATGTCTCCCCCTGCCAGTGGCGTAACTACAAATTAGGGGCCCCTCCCACAGAATTTTAGATGGGGCCCTCAGAAAAAAATGTACCACCAGCATGTGGTGTTTAACATTAACAGTGCTTTTTTATTCGACGGCGTGCCCCCCCCGCACCGCACCCCCGGTAGTTACGCCACTGTCCACATTTTAGGAGCTGGAAATATTTAATATGTATATGCAAAAAGATATTTGAGTTATCTTATTTATAAGTTCCAAATTTTATGTCAATATCTCAACTCGTTTAAAAGTTAAGAGGGGGGGTGACTTTTGGACTGCACAGTAGGTATAGCAAAACACGTTAAAAATATGACTTCTTTCGTGTTGCTGTAGTCAGGTAAAAATGGCTCAATTTACATGTATTTTTTATAAATAAATATACACTTCAGATCTTTATTTATTGTATAAATGTATTACTAAATATAGGTATTACATTTTTTTGTTTTGTTTACATTAATAAAATATTTTTTTAAGTTTATTTTTATTTTTGTATTGCTTCAACCTCCCTCAAGAAAAATCCTGGGTACACCTCTGACTTCTAAACTAGCTAGCAATTTGAAAATTGATCAACAGAGGGTTTTAAACAGAACCAAACTGTTTACGTAGACCTTTCTATAGCACATCTCATTAGATAACCTAGTATTTTTCTGGAAAATTCTTTAAATTCTTCATTTGAAAAAAAGTTGATAGTTCTTCTATTCAAAAAGTTGGCAAAAGTTAGCTTTATCTTTCACTATGACTGCAGATATCATCTATCCAATAGATTCTATCCACTCAATTGGCTCTCATCAATGAGCTTGTATTTATATTTTGGCATCTAAAATACATGTCATTAATTTACATGAAATATTACAGTTGGTCCCACAAAAAACGCAAGATTTAAAAATGCAAGATGTCAATTTTATTAATTATTTTCTAGTTTAAGTAAGATTTTTAGAAAGAGGTTAGAATAATTTGACATATTGTCGGTTTTTTTTAAGTTTATTAGTACTACTTAATTTCTAAGAATTTAATACATAATGCGTAAATGCGAATAATTTTAAATGCATAACAGTAACTGCTGTTATAATATGAAGCTGGATAAAATGGAAAACTAGCATATATAGAGGTTCCAGATCTGCAGAAGCAAGAAGTCCCCCAAGATTATTTTTATGTTATCATTCCTTCTTTTTAAAAAATTAATGAAGAGCCCTAGAACAAGCTCGAAGCTTATTTAGGGCTCTCCTTGCATCGGTATACAAAATAATTAAATAAATAAATGCCGAATATAAAATAAAATATATAAATAAATAATAAACTGAAAAAACATTTAGAATATTTAATCATATAAAGAATTTAAATACAATATTTAGTAAATCTTATGGGAAATAAAACTTTAAACTCCTTAGTAATAAAATATATAATTAATGAAAATTATGATTTTCGTTTAAAAAAAGGTTATTTTGTTTCATAAAAATTTCCAATCTCGGAATTATCGATGCGACGGCGTGGTTTTCGACCTAGAAACATTTGTTTCGTTTATAGCCTACACCGCGTCTCGTAAAGGGTGTTCTCTTAAATAATTAGTTAAATTTTCACTTTCTTCTTCCCGAGCCTGCACGCCTTTTAACCGTTTCCTTCTGTATCGATTTTTTCTTCACTCTTAAAAAAACTCCAAAACATTTAACTTTGCCAAGTCCACTTGCTCACATCCTGCTTCCAATAACCCAATAGCTAGAGCTTTCTTAACATCATTTAATTGATGCATTTCCAATTATGTACATAATTAAATTAAATCCTTTATTGATTATATAAATAATTTTGACTAATGTCAACATTGACAACTGCATTGTTTGTAAACAAATATCCAATTTACACAACTAGATTTTCTATCTTGTTTTTTTTTCGGATCCAACTGTACACAAAAAATAGTCATTTTTTAAATACCTACATACCATTTTGGGTAATATAATTCTTACCTTGAATATAGCTTGTAATATAGTTTCCTCGTCCTAAACTAGTCTTGTTTTATGTTTGGCATAATTATTAATAAAGCTAAACCACCTTAATCATATAAAAAATACTAAACACGAAGTAATAAAACCAAAATAGACGCAGAAGCGTAAAAAAATCAGATTCAAATTGATAAACAAAAAAATTGAGGTTAGGTTTCTATTTGCTACTGTCAAAATGAGTTTCCACCTATTTATCTTCTATCGCACCAGCGTTGCCAGATTCAAAAAGTCAAATTATCGTATATTTACTTCAAAATTATCGTACGTTTGGTTAAATATTATATAATGTAATGATATCGTCGATTATAGGTTAAAAACTGCTGCCAACAAAAGAGTACTTTCCCCCATACGCCTAGGTTCATCAAAATCAAAAGAGAAAAAAAAATTAAAAAAATAATTTCAAAAAACGTTTCTTATTTCATAAAACGAAAAAAAAAATTTCAAAAAAAATTTCAAAAAAAAGTTTTTCAAAAAAAAATTTTTTTAAAAAAAAGTTTCTTTTTTCATAAAACGAAAAATAAATTGAAAAACAAAACAAAATTGTTTTTACCTCCTTTTACCCCCTTACCCCAATCTGATTTTTACCAAAAACAATCCCATCCTAGAACTTTGGATACCCAACCTATGGTCCAAATTTTAAGTTAGCTCGAAGCGTTCTTAAGTTATCGTGGTCACAAATATATCGGACAGACAGACAGACAGACAGACAGACAAAAAACAAAATAAAAATTATAGGAAAAAAAACAAAAATCAGAATATATTTCCATTTTAAATATTATATCCAAGTCATTTTGTGGAACATCTATTTCTTGATTTTGATTTTTGTCTTTATATTAGAGTTGTAAAAAAACCGTTTTTTTTGAAGGCTCGTTTTTTTTGAAGTTTTTTTTGTGTTTTTTTTGTTTTTTTTGGTTTTTTTTGTTTTTTTTATGAAAATATACGAAAAATGCCAAATTTAATATTTTAGGTTCAAATACAGCCTTGTTTCAATAGTTTATATTAGTGTTTATGTCAAAATACTTTATTTTTCGTGAAATAATAAAAATTATACATTATACAGAGACATAACCTCACTTTTGTAATCTCTCAGGCAAAAACAAATTTTATTAGGTTTGTGTTTATAATGCCCAGCCGTGAAAAAACTGCCGTATCAAAAAAATTTTAAATTATGCATGACCTCTAAAACAAAAACCTGTGTTTTTTTTAATAAAAACCTGTTTTTTTTTTAAATAAAAAACTGTGTTTTTTTTAATAAAAAACAAATTTGTTTTTTTTATAAAACCTGGCTTTGTTTTAAAACGGTTTTTTTTGTGTTTTTTTAAAAAAAAACAAATGGTTTTTTTTGAATTTACAACTCTACTTTATATTTTAAAGTTTACGTTAAATTATCGTACAAAACGACATTATCGTACATCGTACACGAGGCTAAATTATCGTACAAAATCGATAATTATCGTACGTCTGGCAACTCTGTATCGCACTTAAGTGTGAGTGAAAAGTTTGTCTGTAGAATTAGACGGTTTTAAGGATTGCCTAACATTACAGATAAACGTCTTGGGTAGATAGTTTCTGATGGGCAGTTTATCTGGGAAACTCGTTTTTTACCCCCCTGGACTCGTTTTTTACCTCCCTGGGGGGCCACGGATCCTTTTCTTAGTACTTTTTAACAGGGCCGTAACCGGAAAAAAATCTAGGGGGGGAATAGCCCCCAGGCACCCACCGTGCGCCCTTACAAAAAAATTGGCGCCCCCCAAAAATTACCTTCAAGAAAAAAGCTTTGTCCCTGACGGTTTCTGACGATCTTGGCGCCCCCTGCAAAATAATTTGGCGCCCCAAAAATTACCTTCAAGAAAAAAAGCTTTGTCCCTGACAGTTTCTGACGAACTTGGCGCCCCCTGCAAAATAATTTGGCGTTCCAAAAATTACCTTCAAGAAAAAAAGCTTTGTCCCTGACAGTTTCTGACGATCTTGGCGCCCCCTGCAAAATAATTTGGCGCCCCAAAAATTACCTTCAAGAAAAAAAGCTTTGTCCCTAACGGTTTCTGCGAAACTTGGCGCCCCTTCAAAAACAAATTGGCGCCCCAAAAATTACCTTCAAGAAAAAAAGCTTTGTCCCTGACAGTTTCTGACGAACTTGGCGCCCCCTGCAAAATAATTTGGCGTTCCAAAAATTACCTTCAAGAAAAAAAGCTTTGTCCCTGACAGTTTCTGACGATCTTGGCGCCCCCTGCAAAATAATTTGGCGCCCCAAAAATTACCTTCAAGAAAAAAAGCTTTGTCCCTGACGGTTTCTGGGAAACTTGGCGCCCCCTTCAAAAACAAATTGGCGCCCCAAAAATTATCTTCAAGATAAAAAAGCTTTGTCCCAGACGGTTTTTGACGCACGTGGCGCCCCTGCAAAAAAATTTGGCGCCCCGTCCTAAACTGCCAGGGGGGGCTCAGCAAAAACGCCAGGGGGGGCTCAAATCAAGGCCAGGGGGGGCTAAGCCCCCCCTGCCCCCCCCCCCCTAGTTACGGCCCTGCTTTTTAAACAAAATGTGATTTATTGGCTTGTAAGTAAATGTAATATATTGTCGATGCGCTAAAAGTTATAGAATTTTTGTCTGATATTACAATTTTAATAAATAAAAAAATATTTCATATTACAAATATTTTATTATTTATTAAAATAGACATTTTTAGACAAAAATTCGTAACTTTTGGTGCATAGACATATACCTACATTTACCACAAGACAATAGTCACATTTTGTCTGTAAAGTAAAAAAAAAGATATTTGGTTGTTTTATTTATTTTAATCATTTAACATAATTTGGTAAAAAAAAACACATTTTTATTAAAATAGCTAGTCTAAAAACAGATTAATTCCATGCGTGCCAAAAGTCTACCTCCCCTTTAACTTATCAAATTATACAAAACAATACAAATTTGCCAATCGAGTGTGTTTTAATACGTATTTTTGCTTCTGAAGTAAAATTCGCATAAGTGGACATTGCACTATTTGATTCTATACCCCTCGTATATATATATAAAACTTAAGTCGTAGAAAAAGTATAGTCTGCAATACGTGTAGAATGGCTATTCCTCACTCGTGGACCGTCCCCTCGCCGCTATGGCGGCTCGGGTGACAAACATCCACTCATGTATCATATGATAGAATATTCTACGTAGAATGATACAAGTGTACTAGGGATGGAAAACTCGGAACCGGTTTTTCCATCATAACCGGTTATTACGAAAAAAACCGGTTTTTTTGTGACCGGTCACGAGTGTGTAGAAAAACCGGTTAACCGGTTATTGTTTTATTTTAACCGGTTTTTTAATTAAAAAATTATATTTTCAAAAAAATATAGATACCTACCTATATTACACTGGCCTACACTCATTTTGGTGCCTAAGATTTTATACCTGATTTTGGATGTATTTTGTGAGTTGATACGAGAAAACTAGTTACATTTTCCATATCAGCTCATGTTTATAATTATTATTTGAATACCAAAGTATAGAGAATACAAGCGAATTACCATGTCATTTATTGGTTTCCGTTGGTTTTTTATACTCACCGCATATATATGTATAACAAAATATATCAGGATCGTTAATGCAACATCTTGACTTACTTGCCATAATAAATTTATGAGATTAATGCCATAAAACTAGTTATAACATGGACTGATTTTGAATAAAACCGTAAAAAAATTAAAATGAGAATTGTAGGTAAACTACAGCTGTCAGCTGACATCTAGTAGCGGGAATGTGGTTCATCCTACCTACTATACCGACTACTGATGGGCACAGAGCTGCACCAAACCAAAAAATTTTTTTTGTAGGCCAGTGTTATCTTTCTTAACTTATTTAATAAAATAATATATGTAATGTTTAAGTAACTGACATTGGCCCTTTTAGAATCAAGCCACTGAATTATAACTCGGGCGTTACCCCTAGGGTAGCTTTACACGCCACTAGTAAAATGCGAAAAACGGTTTTTTTCTTAAACGACCTCTTTATGCATATAAAGAACATATCATTATTTATCATGTTTTCGGACTTTGAAATCAATTTTCTTCACCTATAGCAATAATAATTTATATCTCTCCTAGTATGAGTAAATTTTATAAACAATTAATTTCTGCTACGTAAATTTTTTTTTTGAATTTTTTTTTTCCGTTTTATGATAAAAGAAGCTTTTTATGAAGTTTTTTTTTTTTTGAAAAACTTGAATGTTTTTTTTTAAATTTTTTTCGTTTATGATTGAACCTAGGCCCATGGGGGAACTAATCTTTTGTTGGTAGCAGTATTTATTTATTTAATATAATTAATTATATTTATTACCAATTATTAATTAAATACAATAATTAGCTAAATATTAGGAAAAAAAATAAAAAAACTAAATTTTTAAACGTCAATGTCATTGATCAAGGCTACTTGATTTTTATGAAAGTTTCAAGAAATATAATTTCTGTTAATAATTTATTTTATTATTTGAAAAAAAATATAGTTAAATAGTGCTAGTAGTGAAAAAACTAATATATAAACTATGGAAGAGAAGACTATTATAGCCCCGCACTCTTAAATCCCTCGCTGCTACGGAGCTCGGAATTTAATACGCTCGGATATAACAAATGTCTTCTCTACCTTGGTATATAATTACTATTTCTATTACTATAGTGATACTATATTTCTATTACTATAGTAATAGCAATATATTGTGTGCAATAAATTTTTCAATTATGTATACATATTAAATATAAATAAATTTTATTTTTATAAATGTTACCCTATTAAAATAACTACATATAATCAAAAATATACTAAATTTACAAAAAAACCGGTTAAAACCGGTCAAAAACCGGTTATTGCTTCCGAGTTTTAACCGAAAACCGGTCCGAGTTAATTTTTGCAACCGGTTAACCGAAAACCGGTTATTGGTTTTGGTTTTCCATCCCTAAAGTGTACACTCGTTACAGAATATAATATTTTCAATATCCATTTTTATTTTATGCCAAAATAGTCCGTAAACACACTATGTATTCGGACGATTTTCGGCATAAAATAAAAATGGCGGGGACGACTTGAGATGAGAGTAATTCCAATTCAAATCGATCAGTGGTTGCGAATTTGTTTTTAATTTTTTTGAATTTAGGATATGTTATAGCACTATACCCCAATATATTTTAATTTAAAGGATTTTTCAAAATTTTGAAAATTTTGCAAATTACGACCCTTCAAATTTTTGCTTTTTGAATATTTGACAAAATTTGAAAAATTCATAGCTTCCTATCAGTAAGACATAGGACAATAATTTTTTTTTTAGTTTTTACATAAAAGTCTGTATTGTTAAAAAAATATATTTTGAAAAAAAATATATATCTATATATATAAAACAAAAAATCAAAAAAAAAAATTTCATTTTTTTTTGAAAAAACCGTCCTTTAAAAATTCTAAAAAAAATTGAGGATTACACATAAAATATGTGCTTATTACTTCAGCAATCAAAACGATGGAGACTTTAAGCGTTTCAGAGAAAAAAAATAAATAT
Source organism: Brachypterus glaber (assembly GCA_958510825.1). NCBI lineage: Eukaryota > Metazoa > Arthropoda > Insecta > Coleoptera > Kateretidae > Brachypterus > Brachypterus glaber. The sequence goes on along the minus strand of CAUEHQ010000219.1, from coordinate 38,899 downwards.
TGATAGCAAAGCATGGTGTCTGGGAAATAACTTTTTTACAAAAACAAATGAACAGCAGATTTTTCATCGTTTTTTAATAGATTGGGTCTTATTATTAATTTTAAGACCAAAAACAAAATAATCGTTTGTTGGGTTTTTTCAAAAAAGACGTTAAGTCCATAAAATTACTTTTAATCTCAAAATTAACTGTTTAACCTAAGCTAAAGTTTACACAGGAAAAAACACCGTAAAAAAATTTTAATTTCCTAGGAATTTCACAGCTGTGATTTTATGGACTTGCGTTTTTTTTTTGAAAAACCCAAAGAAACGATTATTTTGTTTTTGGTCTTAAAATTAATAATAAGACCTAATCTTTTAAAAAATGATGAAAAATCTGCTGTTCATTTGTTTTTGTAAAAAAGTTATTACCCACACACCGTGTTCGGCTATCAATATTTATTTTTTCTCTGAAACGCTTAAAGTCTCCATCGATTTGATTGCTGAAGTCATAAACACACATTTTAAGTGTAACTGTAACTGTCCTCATATCCTTTCATTGTTATTAATTTATGTTTCTCCTTTTAACTTAAGATGTTCAAAAACTTTAAATAACGCATATCACCGCACCAATTACGGCATGCATTCCTCTATATGTAGAATGGTCAATATAGTTAATAGTACTATAAATGATGAGTGTGATATTTTCAGTTTTTCTCTAGTTAGATTTAAAAATAAAATAAAATGTATTCTGTGATATATTTCTTGTGTTATATTGTGATTTTTTTGATTATGTACAAACAAATATTATTATTGTAAAAAGGTTTTTCCGTTAAATAAATAAATAAATAAATAAATAAATAAATAAATAAATAAATAAATAAATAAATAAATAAATAAATAAATAAATAAATAAATAAATAAATAAATAAATAAATAAATAAATAAATAAATAAATAAATAAATAAATAAATAAATAAATAAATAAATAAATAAATAAATAAATAAATAAATAAATAAATAAATAAATAAATAAATAAATAAATAAATAAATCCTCAATTTTTTGTTTGGTTTTTTGGTTTTTTTGGTTTTTGGTTAAATAAATAAATAAATAAATCCTCAATTTTTTTCAGAATTTTTAAAGGACCGTTGTTTCAAAAAAAAATTAAAATTTTTGTTTTTGATTTTTTGTTTTATATATATATATATATATTTTTAATAATACAGACTTTTGTGTAAAAACTAAGAAAAAATTATTGTCCTATGTCTTACTGATAGGAAGCTATGAATTTTTGAAATTTTGCAAAATATTCAAAAAGCAAAATTCTGAAGGGTCGTAATTTCCAAAAATTTCAAAATTTTGAAAAATCCTTTAAATTGCAATATATTGGGGTATAGTGCTACAACATATCCAAAATTCAAAAAAATAAAAAAAAAATCGCAACCACTGATCGATTTGAAATGGAATTACTCATGACTAGAAAAATTTGGCGGGAATGTATAGTTAAGTTTGGTCGCGTTTCAGTTCTGGACCAGCTTATTTGCTATTTCAAGTCACATGGTAACAAGTATTAAGCCCCTATTGGTCAGAATTAGTTCATAATTCGAAAATCTAACAAGCCTTTGTATCTCACCAGCGAGTACATCCAATTTTTTAATAAGTAGGTTAAAAACGAAATTTTGGTTAGGCCTTAACGGGTACTGTGGTCAACGGTGTGTTTTGTGGTGCGCGTTCGTCGTTAATTTTGCAGAATTGTTATTCTATGGAGCTCAAAGTAAGTAACATTAATTATTTATTTATTTAATTTAAAACTACACTGTAAACCAAACTTGAATGAATTTTCGTTTTATATTGTTATGTTGTATGTATAAACCGAAATCTATATTGTGGTATAAAGTATTTAAATTAATTGAGGTACGTTATTGTCACGAAAGGAACTATAAGATAGTCACAGAGATAATGGTATCTGATATATAGTCATAAATACCTAAATAATTTATTAATATGTAAAAAATGGAATGACCATATAGTACTTCGGATAAATAGCACTATTTGTACATATACACAAAATAAGATGCAAGTCCCTTGCATAACAAGTTCACACCACGATATTTCAAAAACGCTTTGACCTAAAGACTTGAAATTTGGAACAAAGATTTTCTAAGTAGTAGAAAACATTTGTCTAAAATGTAAAGTCTCTATCTCAAAGCGTTCTTGAAATATCGTGGTGTAAAGTTGTTATGCAAGGGACTTGCATCTATATTTGGTGTATATGTTTGTTTAAAGGGGACGAAGAACCCTACCAACTCATATGAATGCTCATCGCTGACAAGATGGAAGTACTTCAGAAACAAACTGTTGGAACTGAACTAGATCATGAACACTCCTCGGAAGCTGGACTTTATATAATTATAAAAAAAAAACAGACATGACATGAGGAGATCTGTGCAGTTAACGTTACACGAAGGTCCCTAGGGGCCAGGTGTTGTGGGCTATAAACCCTGCATTGAACTAACGAAACTAATTTTGTTTAATATCATATTATTTTTATATTTTAATGGGGGCTTTCATCCCCCATACAGTATGGGCCATACTTCTTCTAGAACCCTGAGAACATTTACTCCCAAATGTAAAAGCAACCCTACTGAAAATAATATTTTAACCTCATAAAACCACATAAAACCTGTTTCACTAACCGAATTAAACATAAAACTTGCGTTTTTATGAGGTTTAATTCGGTTAGTGAAACAGGTTTTATGTGGTTTTATGAGTTTAAAATATTATTTTCAGTAGGGAGGAGTCTCTGTTTAAACCAAACAAACTGTATGTAGAAATGGTCACTGCATTTTAACATAAATTAAATTTTAGAATACAATTTTTTAATTTAACTTTTGACAGAAAGTTAAGTACATCGAAAATATTATACATTTTTAAAATTCTAGAAGTTTTTTAGCCTCTTTTTCAAGCATCTGTAACTTCGATTGAAATTGATAAAATGTAACGTATAAGTGCTCAATTTTTTTTTCTGGTCATGAACTTGTGCCCAAAGCAAGATTTATTGTTCTAGAAGCTAAATACCCCCTTAAACAAAGTTACTTGAATTGAATTTTATACTCGAAACATTCTCACATTTTGTTAAACATAACTGGCTGGGTCCCTTAACTTGATTTTTCTTGAGATATTTACAAGATTTACTACTTTTTTTTGGTGCTTGGGGGTAGTTTAACCCTCTTTGTGGGGGTAGATTTTCATCAAATCCAAGGGTGATACTCCTTTACATGTTTCTATGTTTTATATTACAGAAAAATGTGTTTTTTAAATATTTTTCTGTAATATGAAACATAAAAAACATGTAAAAGGGTATAACCCTTGGATTTGATGAAAATCCACCCAACAAAGGGTAAAACTACCCCCAAGCACCAAAAAAAAAAGTAGTAAATCATATATCATATCGTATTTCAGGAAAAATCGAGTTGAAGGGATCCAGCCAGTGATTGTTTAATAAAATGTGAGAAAGTGAGTATAAAATTGAATTCGAGTAGCCATAGTTAGCCCTTTGTTTAAGGGAATGTTTAGCTTCTAAAACAATAAATCTTGCTTTTTGCACAATTTCATGACCAGACAAAAAATTTATGCACTTATACGTTACATTTTATGAATTCCAATCGACGTTACAGAGGTTTGGTTGAAAATATACACCAAATATAGATGCAAGTCCCTTGCATAACAACTTTACACCACGATATTTCAAGAACGCTTTGACATAGAGACTTGAAATTTTAGACAAATGTTTTCTACTACTTAGAAAATCTTTGTTCCAAATTTCAAGTCTCTATGTAAAAGCATTCTTGAAATATCTTGGTGTAAAGTTGTTATGCAAGGGACTTGTATCTATATTTTGTGTATACTTATGGGGTGCTGAGACTAAGAAAAATACCAAATTTCAATTTTTTATCTCAAACCGTTTCTGAAGTATGGCTATGTAAAGTTTTCAAAAATTCGCATAAAACGCGAATGGACTTATTTTTTAAATCGCTCGAGGACAAAAAAAAAATGTTGTCCTAATTGAGCTAGAGAGCTGAGAGAGGTGTCATTTTGCAGCATTTTTTTCTGCTCTTATCAGTGATACACAATATAACATAAGTAAACAATTTTTTTTTTCCAAATACAAATTTAAATTTTATTTAATTTTTTTTCCAAACAGTACATAATTGAAAATTTTCAAAAAATTGAAAATTTTCAAAATATTTTTGTAAATAGTAATGTGGTCAATTACCTGGCAAAATATAAATATAGGATGATTATGGGTTCATTGTTAAAAAATTAAATAAGCGATGTTTCTTTTTGAATAATAGGTGTTAACTATTATTATAGGGACACAAGAGTTAAGCCAGGACGCTCATTCTTAATAAACGAAGTACCACCAAGGTGTACAACATTTTCTGGAATCAAGCATTTTTGATTCCAAAAAAGTACCTTTTTCGCTACACCCTAATACCCCCCCGAAATCCTAAAATTTTATACGAAAATTGTTTCTTTTAGTTTATATTAAATAGTTTATACTTTATTTTTACTCCCCCAGAACAATAAGGGCACAAAGCAAAGCAAATATGCAGGCTCTTTTCCAAGTGACCGTACAAATTCTTAAAAAATTTCGCCTGCGGCGCTACACTTTTTTTGCATTTAAACTTTAAATAGTAATGCTTTTAAAATTAAAATAGACTATAACATGTTTAAAAAAATTCGCCTGCGGCGCTTTATATTTTTAGTCCCCCAGAACGATAAGGGCACAAAGCGAAGCAGATATGCAGTGCTTCAAATACGTTAAAATTTTCGCCTGCGTCGCTAAGTTTTTCTTGCATTTCAACTTTAAATAGTAACACTTTTAAAATTAAAATAGACTATGCAATTTCTAAAAAAAATCGCCTGCGACGCTTCAGCTTTTTTAGTCTCCCAGAACCATAAGGGCACAAAGCGAAGCAAATATGCAGGCTATTTTCCGTGACCGTACAGCTTCAAATTAGTAAAAAATTTCGCCTGCGGCGCTAGTTTTTTTGCCCCCCCCCCCCGAACGATAAAGGCACAAGCGAAGCACATATGCAGGCTCTTTTCCAAGTGCTGCGGCGCTAGAGTTTTCTTGCGTTTAAACTTTGAATAGTAACACTTAAAATTAAAATAGACTATAAAATTTCTAAAAAAAATCGCCTTCGGTGCTTTAGCTTTTTTGTCCCCCAGAACGATAAGGGCACAAGCGAAGCAAATATGCAGGCTCTGTTCCAAGTTCTTCAAATTCGTAAAAAACATTCACCTGCGGCGCTAGACTTTTCTTGCATTTAAACTTTAACTAGTAACACTTTTAAAATTAAAATAGACTACAAAATTTCTAAGTGGGTCATGCAGATTCAAATTCGTAAAAAAATTAAAATGGACTATAACATTTCTAAGAAAATATGTTAGTCCTCCAGAAGAAGGGCAAAAAGTGAAGCAAATAGGCAGACTCTTTTCCAGGTGCTTCAAATTGGTAAAAAAAATTTCCTGCGGCGCTAGAGTTTTCTTGCAGTTAAACTTTAAATTGTAACACTTTTAACATTGAAATAGACTATGAAATTTCTAAAAGAATCCCCTGCTGCGCTATAGCTTTTTTTACGTTCTTTTTTATTCGAGTTTCGTTTAAATTTGTCCATATTTTCGCATGCGGCGCTAGAACTTATACCACTGTTTTTAAATTTAAATAGTCCACACAGTTGTAAAATTTTTCACCTTCTGCGCTAGGGCTTTCTTAATTTTTTTTATTTAAATTTTTAAAACTTGAGTTTTACTACATTAAATTAAAAGAGGCCGGAAATTAACAGAAGTAAAAAAAAATTGCCTGCGACACCATTTTTTGTTATTTTCGAGATTTAGGGAATTTTTTTTTGAGCCCCCCTCTTATTAAAAAAAAGCATCGTGTATTTAATTTTTTAACAATGAACCCATAATAATCCCATATTTATATTTTTCCAGGTAATTTACAACTATTTATAGAAATATTTACGTACTTTTTCAAAAAAAAATTAAATTTGTATTTTGTATTTTGAAAAAAAAAATTCTACTTATGTTATGTTGCATATTACTGGAAAAAGCAGAACAAATGCTGCAAAATGACTCCTTTTCCAGCTCTCTAGGTCAATATGGACAGCTCCTAGAGCGATCTCAAAAAAGTCCTTTTGCGGTTTTTTGACGAGTACTTGTAAAATTTACACAGGGCCGTAACCAGAAAAAAATCTAGGGGGGGCTAAGCCCCCAGGCACCCACCGTGCGCCCTTATAAAAAAATTGGCGCCCCCAAAAATTACCTTCAAGATAAAAAGCTTTGTCCCTGACGGTTTCTGGAAAACTTGGCGCCCCATTCAAAAACAAATTGGCGCCCCAAAAATTACCTTCAAGAAAAAAAGCTTTGTCCCTGGCAGTTTCTGACGAACTTGGCGCCCCCTGCACAATAAATTGGCGCCCCAAAAGTTACCTTCAAGAAAAAAAGCTTTGTCCCTGATGGTTTCTGGAAAACTTGGCGCCCCAAAAATTCCCTTCAAGACAAAAAGCTTTGTCCCTGACAGTTTCTGACGAGCTTGGCGCCCCAAAAATTACCTACAAGAAAAAAAGCTTTGTCCCTGACGGTTTCTGGAAAATTTGGCGCCCCCTTCAAACACAAATTGGCGCGCCCCAAAAATTACCTTCAAGAAAAAAAACTTTGTCCCTGACGGTTTCTGGAAAATTTGGCGCCCCCTTCAAACACAAATAGGCGCGCCCCAAAAATTACCTTCAAGAAAAAAAACTTTGTCCCTGACGGTTTCTGGAAAATTTGGCGCCCCCTTCAAAAACAAATTGGCGCCCCAAAAATTACCTTCAAGAAAAAAAGCTTTGTCCCTGACGGTTTCTGACGAACTTGGCGCCCCCTGCAAAATAATTTGGCGCCCCCTGCAAAATAATTTGGCGCCCCAAAAATTACCCCTTCACGGAAAAAAAGGTTTGTCCCTGACGGTTTATGGAAAACTTGGCGCCCCAAAAATTATCTTCAAGAAAAACAAGCTTTGTCTCTGACGGTTTTTGACGCACATGGCGCCCCTACAAAAAAAAATTGGCGCCCCGCCCAAAACTGCCAGGGGGGGCTCAGAAAAAACGCCAGGGGGGGCTCAAATCAAGGCCAGGGGGGGCTAAGCCCCCCCTGCCCCCCCCCTAGTTACGGCCCTGAATTTACACAGCTGTTGTTCGAAAACGGGTAAAGATATTTTGGTTTTATAATTTTTTTAAGTTTTAGATTTGAATTAAAATGTTCACGTTAGTAAAGTTTGATAGAGGCGACTTCAAGATATACCAAACGAAGTATATAATAAGTATCGATGATGATGATGATGCTATCGTAAAAGACAAAGGATGTCGATATAGAGCAAAATTTATTTCAACGAATGGTAAGTTATACTTATATTACCCAAGTGCAACTGCAAAGAAAGGTTAGGGAACGTTCAAGTATTACGTAACGCAAAATTTGTTCATTTTTAACCCCCTCCCCCCCATGTAACGCGGCGTAACATTTTCGAGACCCCCACCCCCTCATTTGTTACGTAACAAACAAAATAAAGGAATTTTGTTTTATGGTTTAAACTGGTTTTCAACGATTATTCTTTGCGTGTTTTTATCAAAAACCGATCTGATTTAATTTCCGCAACCGGTTAACCGAAAACCGGTTATTGGCTATGGATTTCCATCTTTAATTTGTTTTTGTTTAGAGGATTTAGTAAACTGTTAACCAGGGCTGGCCTTTGCATTTCGGCGCTCTGAAGCAAGCCTTGAACTTGGCGCCCCTACCAAAAAAAAGGCCCCTTGACGGCGCCCCTCTAGGCTCGCGCCCTGAAGCGGGGGGTTCACTCGATTAATACAAAGGCCGGCTATGCTGTTAACCACGCTGTGTGCAATATTTATTTAAGGAATCCGTCTCTTTAGGCCTAGATCATTGTTAAAAACGTGATTTTATAAGTTTATAATTTTTAAAGTGTTACGTAACGTTTTTACTGACACCCCCGCCCTCTGTAACGCTGCGTAACGTTTTCAAGGCCCCCCCCCTAGCGCGTTACGTAATACTTGAACGCTTCCTTATGTGTTTAACAGTCTATGTATGTATGGGTGTATGTATGTATGTATGTTTCCCTTTGGAGATCAAATGTCTTAACCGATTTATACAATTGAGGTCTAAACATTTTTGACTCAGCCCGGGGAGTTCTAAGGCTATACAGGGTTATTCAGAAATAGGGTCATTAATTTTAAGAGGTGATTCTACATCATAAAATATGAAAAAAAGTTCCTATAAACATATGTCTAAAAATGCGTCGTAAGGGAGCTACGCCCCTTTGAAAGTGGCTAAAAAAATCGGTTTTTATTAAATAACTCAGGAACACTTTGTGATATAGCAACGAGGTTTTGCATGTCAACTAAACTTAATAAGGCCCATCTTCGTATGCTATTGGCATGTACTTACTTTAACCAGGGGTGTGCGAAACAGGTAGGCCTTATCAGTTTTTTGTCCCAAACTTTTTTCCCTGTAATTTTTTTTAAATTTTATTTCTGGAATATGATTTCTCAGGTCAAAATACATAAAAAAGGTACTCTTGTTGTAATACTGTAGGATTAGCCGTTTCCGAGAAAAATGCATTTGAAAGTGAAATAACACGTTTCGAGGGCGAAAAATTTAATACTAAAATCTTAGAAACCAAAATTTCAATGATGCAGGGCGATTCTCCATCAAAAACCAAGAAAAAAAGTTCCTATACATGTAGGTCGAAAAATGGCTTTTAAAGCTACTATGGCCCTTTAAAAATGGTACATTTTTAGGAGACGTTGCTCCCTTAGGATTGATTTTTTAAAGTACCTGTATATGAGGTTTTTTTCTTAGTTGTTGACGTAGATTCAACTTGCATAATTGAAATTTTGGTTTTCCACATTTTAGTATTTAATTTTTCGTCCTAGAACTGTGAATTTTCACCTTCAAATAAAGTTTTCTCGAAAACGGTTAATCCTAGAGTATTACAACAAGAGTACCTTTTTTATGTATTTTGACCTGAGGAATTAGATTCCAAAATTAAAATTTAAAAAAAAATACAGGGAAAAAAGTTTGGGACAAAAAACTGATACGGCCTACCTGTTTCGCACACCCCTGGTTAAAGTAAGTACATGCCAATAGCATACAAAGATGGGCCTTATTAAGATTAGTTGACATGCAAAACCTCGTTGCTATATCTCAAAGGGTTCCTGAGTTATTTAATAAAAACCGATTTTTTTAGCCACTTTCAAAGGGGCGTAGCTCCCTTACGACGCATTTTTAGACATATGTTTATAGGAACTTTTTTTCATATTTTATGGTGTAGAATCACCTCTTAAAATTAATGACCCTATTTCTGAATAACCCTGTATTGTCTAAGCTAAAAAAGTTCCCCCAGCCTGAAGTGTCCACCTCAGATCTAGGGTTCTTTTGAGGGTGACAGGATTAGTCTGGAATGCTCCTTTCTTTAGATTTAATACTATAGTAAAGAAAGGAGCTTATAAGCTTATTTCTTTTAATATTCGTGAATAATTAGTCCATTTTTCTTTTTAGATCAAAAAGAAAAGTTACAGGAGAAAATCACCAGTAATTCAGATGCAAGAGGAGGAAAATTAATTAATAGTGAGTTTCCATTTTTTTTTGTTCTATATGGTAATATAGAGTTAAATTATATCCGAAAAAATCACAACAGATCACAGTTCTTGGCCTAATTGCATACTTTTTTATTTAGAATCACTTCGTGAAGGGAAGTGCGTCAGTTCTGAGACACCCTGTATATTAGGATAACGAGTTGTAGCTACAATCTCAAGATCTAATAGTATTTTTTTTGCTTTTGCGTTATCTACTTCTACTAGTAGTGAAAAAAAAAACACTTTGGGCAAAATTTATATTAAACAAAACACAAATTTTGTATTTCAGAAAGTTGTATGGTAAATGATGATGATGATCCTGACAAAAATTGCGATGCTCTTCCCAAGAATTGTGTTTCAGAAAGTTGTATGGTAAATGATGATGATGATGATCCTGACAAAGATTGCGATGCTCTTCCCAAGAATTGTGTTTCAGAAAGTTGTATGATTAATGATGAGGTTTTTTATGATGATCTCGATGATCCTTATGCAACTGACGAAGATTCCGATTATCTACCCAATAATTCAGCCGAAAAAAGAACAAAACTAATTAATGGTAAGTTCCCAATAAATGTTTACGTTCTGTATAATAATATTAATCCTTTCACAAATATGCACGGTGTATTTGAAATAGGGTCCGAAAATTTAAGGTGTGATTCTACATTATAAAATATGAAAAAAAGTTTCTATAAACATGTGTCTAAAAATGCGTCATAATAGAGCTACATTCCTTTGTAACGGGCCAAAAAAAATCGGTTTTTATTTAATAACAGGAACCCTTTGATATATAGCAACACGGGTTTTCATATAAAATAATCGTAATAAGGCCCATTTTTCTATATTATATTATATTCATGTACTTAATTTATCCAGGGGCCTAATACATTTATCTGGATAAATTAAAAAAAAAATAAACAGAAACTTAGTTATTATTTAAAAATCTTATTTTTATTACAGTTTTAAAGGGTTGTAGCTCCCTTAGGGTTCATTTCCGGACCAACCTTTATAGGAACTTTTTTTCATATTTTGTAATGTAGAGTCATTCCTTACAATATCTACATGCGACTCTGGAACACTTTGTATATATATATATACAGAGTGTTCCGTTTAAATTGGAATCACTCCTGTAAAATTGGCACTTGTTATTTTATGAGGGTCGGGTATTTTTTTTTAAATACCTCATCTAAAACTGCACTTACTGAATCGAACTACTTTTCCAAAGTATTAAATCTGATCCTGCTACGATTTTTTGAAAAGTCGTTTTTTCGAGAAAACACATTAGCGATTTTTTTACATTAAAACTGATTGCACAGGAGTGTTCAGCGTCCCCGAAAATGGGTTAGTACCAAATTTGGCTAAAAAAATCCAAACGGCTACCTTTTTATGGGCTATATAAGTTTTTGTTTAGACTGTGATAAACACTGTTACTTTTGTTAAATGTGAGTCACAGTCTAACTGTCAAATGGGACATTTCACAGTTTTGCGCATTTTTTGTGCAATTGCCGTGTTAAAAAACGAATATAATGTAATAAAATATGTACTTTAAATGTGTTTTATAGCTTTGAACATATATTTTAAGTCAAAACTAAATAATATCAGTAAAAAAACTTATTTTTAAATTTTAAGTTTATGATTAAATATTAATTTGTATACATGTAAACGTTTGCTATATTCATTTCCTCTTAATAAAAATAGAAAATAAATAGATAAATAGGGCTTATAGGGCGATTTTTTGTCTAGTCCACTTTTTTTTAAATAAGGGCGTAAGGAATGCTGGTTGACATTTTTTTTTGTTCATCAACTGACGCCTCGAGGGGGACTCAAATTTACCTAAGCCGTAAAATTTGAATCTTGCCTCATCTAACAAAAAATTGACAAAGCATTGGGAAACTTTTTGTTTTTTATTGTTTTTAACCAAATCATCCCCACATTATTTTATGTTTTTTTTAATAAACTGATATTATTTAGTTTTGACTTAAAATATATTTTCAAAGCTATAAAACACATTTTTTATTATATTATATTCGTTTTTTAACACGGCAATTACACAAAAAATGGACAAAACTGTAAAATATCCCATTTGACAGTTGGACTGTGACTGACTTTAACAAAAGTAATAGTGTTTATCACAGTCTAAACAAAAATTTATATTGTCCATAAAAAGGTAGCCGTTTGAAGTTTTTTAGCCAAAATTGGTACTTACCCATTTTTGGTTACGCTGGACACTTTTGTGCAATCAGTTTTAATGTAAAAAAATTGCTAATGTGTTTTCTCGAAAAAACGACTTTTTAAAAAATCGTAGCAGGCTCAGAGTTAATACTTTGAAAAACTAGTTCGGTTCAGTAAATACAGTTTTTGATGAGGTATTTAAAAAAAATTACCTTACCCTCATAAAATAACAAGTGCCAATTTTACGGGGGTGATTCCAATTTAAACGGAACACTCTGTATACAGGGTTATTCAGAAATAGGGTCATTAATTTTAAGAGGTGATTCTACATCATAAAATATGAAAAAAAGTTCCTATAAACGTATGTCTAAAAATGCGTAGTAAGGGAGCTACGCCCCTTTGAAAGTGGCTAAAAAAATCGGTTTTTATTAAATAACTCAGGAACCCTTTGAGATATAGCAACGAGGTTTTGCATGTCAACTAATCTTAATAAGGCCCATCTTCGTATGCTATTGGCATGTACTTACTTTAACCAGGGGTGTGCGAAACAGATAGGTCTTATCAGTTTTTTGTCCAAAACTTTTTTCATTGTAACTTTTTGTTAATTTTATTTTTGGAATATGATTCCTCAGGTCAAAATACATAAAAAAGGTACTCTTGTTGTAATACTGTAGGATTAGCCGTTTCCGAGAAAAATCCATTTGAAAGTGAAATAACACGTTTCGAGGACGAAAAATTTAATACTAAAATCCTAGAAACCAAAATTTCAATGATGCAGGGCGATTCTCCATCAAAAACTAAGAAAAAAAGTTCCTATACATGTAGGTCGAAAAATGGCTTTTGAAGCTACTATGGCCCTTTAAAAATGGTACATTTTTAGGAGACCGTAGCTCCCTTAGGATTGATTTTTGAAAGTACCTGTATATGAGGTTTTTTTCTTAGTTTTTGACGTACATTCACTTTGCATAATTGAAATTTTGGTTTTCCACATTTTAGTATTAAATTTTTCGTCCTCGAAACCTGTTATTTCACTTTCAAATGGATTTTTCTCGGAAACGGCTAATCCTACAGTATTACAACAAGAGTACCTTTTATATGTATTTTGACCTGAGGAATCATATTCCAAAAATAAAATTAAAAAAAAGTTACAGGGAAAAAAGTTTGGGACAAAAAACTGATAAGGCCTACCTGTTTTGCACACCCCTGGTTAAAGTAAGTACATGCCAATAGCATACGAAGATGGGCCTTATTAAGATTAGTTGACATGCAAAACCTCGTTGCTATAACTCAAAGGGTTCCTGAGTTATTCAATAAAAACCGATTTTTTAGCCACTTTCAAAGGGGCGTAGCTCCCTTACGACGCATTTTTAGACATATGTTTATAGGAACTTTTTTTCATATTTTATGATGTAGAATCACCTCTTAAAATTAATGACCCTATTTCTGAATAACCCTGTATATGCAGGGTGTCTCAACGAAGCCGAATCGGTCGATATATAGTAAAGTATCCACTTTAGAGAAAAACTTAAAAAAAAAGTTGTATGGTTATAAAAAAAGGCACATTCTAAAAATATTTTTAAGTATACAGGGTGGTCCTTCTAGGGTGGGTAACATCTGACTTAATTTTTTTAAATGGAATGATATATTTTTTATTATATTATTATTCTACTAGTAGTGAAAAAAAAACACTTTGGGCAAAATTTATATTAAACAAAACACAAATTTTGTGTTTCAGAAAGTTGTATGGTAAATGATGATGATGATCCTGACAAAGATTGCGATGCTATTCCGAAGAATTGTGTTTCAGAAAGTTGTATGGTAAATGATGATGATGATGATCCTGACAAAGATTGCAATGCTCTTCCCAAGAATTGTGTTTCAGAAAGTTGTATGGTTAATGATGAGGTTTTTGATGATGATCTCGATGATCCTTATGCAACTGACGAAGATTCCGATTATCTACCCAATAATTCAACTGACGAAGATTCCGATTATCTACCCAATAATTCAGCCGAAAAAAGAACAAAACTAATTAATGGTAAGTTCCCAATGAATGTTTACGTTCTGTATAATAATATTAATCCTTTCACAAATATACACGGTGTATTTGAAATAGGGTCCGAAAATTTAAGTTGTGATTCTACATTATAAAATATGAAAAAAAGTTCCTATAAACATGTGTCTAAAAATGCGTCATAATAGAGCTACATTCCTTTGAAACGGGCCGAAAAAAATCGGTTTTTATTTAATAACTTAGGAACCCTTTGATATAGCAACACGGTTTTTCATATAAACTAATCGTAATAAGGCCCATTTTTCTATATTATATTATATTCATGTACTTAATTTATCCAGGGGCCTAATACATTTATCTGGATAAATTAAAAAAAAAATAAACAGAAACTTATTGCCCTTATTAATACAAGTATACATGCAAAAGCTCGTCGCTGTAGCTTAAAGGGTACCAGAGTTATTAATTAAAAATCTTATTTCATTTTAAACCTAGAGTGCCATGAATTGGCTAATTTGCTTAATTTATGGTCTACTCTCTTAAGAAAAATACTCTTAACTTTTGAACGAGTTGAGATATCGACTTCAAATTTAGAACACCCTAAACTATATTTTAGCATATATTTGATACTTTCAGCTCTTAAAATGTGGGCAGGGGGCATGGGGGGACATTTTTTTAAATAGAAAGGTGGGTCGTGTGATACATCATTTTAAAGCTTATGAAATTCTGCATTAACCATATACTTTTAAAATTTTTTAAACATTTTTTTTTGGGTTTAAAATAGGGTTGAAAATGGGTATTTTTGACAAAATTTCTCTAAAAAAATCAAACAATTTTTTAGAAATTACTAATTTCATGATGAAAAAACGTAAATTATACTTTTAAACTAATTTTAATTGACATAAACAAAAATTTACAAAAAAAACTTAAAAAACCGAATTTTTTAGCACAAAAAATTGAAAAATCAAAAGCTTAAAAACAATGTTTAAAAAATAAAAAATATATAGGCGAATAGAGAATTTAATTTCCTTTAAAATGATGTATCACACGACCCACCTTTCTATTTAAAAAAATGTCCCCCATGCCCCCCTGCCCACATTTTAAGATCTGAAAGTTTCAAATATATGCTAAAAGAAAAGTTGTCTTATTTAAGAGTTCTAAATTTAAAGTCGATATCTCAACTCGTTCAAAAGTTAATAGGGGGGGGGGGTGGTGACTTTTGGAACGCTCTGTATAAGCGGCTTAGTCCTGACTGACTGACTATAAATGTCCAGTAAATAAAGGGATAATACCCTACAAAAGGTCCGGTAGTTCTAGATTTTTTGTATGTTGTGTAGGTCGGTAAGTTAGTGAAAATCCAAGTTTTCGTCACCCCACCCCCTGTGCTCCCTCCGCCATCTTGGAAAAAGCGCCAAATTCGCACTTTTTTCAGTTTTTTGCCTATAACTCCGTTTAAGTGCACTTAAGCGCAAAACGAGTTATTTTTGATTTTGTAGAAGACAAAATTTTCTTTAAATTTAATACTAAACGTTTTTTTTCTACCATGAAAAGCAACGGAGCTATAAACTCTTTAAAACAGCCAAAATCGCGTAAATAGCAAAAATAGAACAGATTTTGACTTCACCCCTCCGATTTTGCTTAAATTTTGCATACGTGCGTAAAATAATTTCATTTAACAAATGCAAATTAATTTTTCCGAAAAAAATTTTCTTTGAGATATTAGGTTGGGTCATTTTTATGACTTTTACCAAAAATCCTGAAAAATATTTAAAAAACTTATATATTTTGGTTTCTAATTAACCTATGGTTTTTGTGTTACCAACATTGTAAAGAGCATTGAATTTCGCTTTGGAAAAAGTATGTATCAATTGTTTTTAAAAACCAAGATGGCAGCCAGATTAACCTCAAATATATTTTTTTCTTTTTTTATTGTGGAAAATTATATCAACGGATCCATTTTATATTCGGACAGGGTAGTTTCTATTAACAGTAGTATAAGCCCATAAAATATTATCTGAAACCTGACATTATTTTTGAAGATAAAGCAAAAAAAATCATCTTGTGGTTCTCAGGTGTAGTACATATACCTTTATTAGATACAATAACTTTTGATTGCTTTGAGCTAGAGTCATAAAATTTGACTTGAAACACATACTACGAGACGATAATGGACCAAAGTTTTTATCTCAAAGAGTTCATGAGTTATTTTAAATACAAACGATGCCGGAAATATCAACCTCAAGTACAAAATTAAAAAAAATATATTGTGAAAAATTATATTCACGGCCCACAGAAAAAAAAGTGGTCTGTGCTGGGGTTGAGACCCATCTATTCTTATGTATATTGAGATGCTGAACACGAATCTGTCATAAAAAAGCACTTCATGGGCTCATGCGCAACCAACGCACAGACCATTTTTTTTTTGCGGGCCCAGGCAGTTTTTTCAGTGTAGTGAAATCGAAAAGAACTAGAAGTTCTAGCTTTTGTAAAAAGATGGCAAAAACAAAAAAACATGAAAGACAGTTTTCCTGTAATCTGAGAGCAACAATTTAAGTACTATAAATACATATTATTACCTAATATAACTGCATAATATAAAATTAAATATGGGTTAAAATCAGGTCTATTGCAGTAACCATCGTGATCGTGATCGTCATCGTGATTATTCCGATATTGTTAAACTCAGTTCCGAGAGCTTCGACATCAAAACAGCAGCAGGTCTGCCGCGAAATGTCAGGAGCGGGAAAAAACTTTTGCGAACCGACGCTACCCAAATATTTTGTTTAAATAGTATATTACGCACCGAGTACGCGAACTTAGTTTTTAGTGCACGAGAGTGCGTTTTTTTTACGAGGCGCAGCCGATTAAAAAAAGCACTCGATGTGCACTGAAATGGTTTGCGTCGAGGTGCGTATACTATTTTTCCTACGACCTAACACCTAAACATCCAAAAAACGCAAAAATTATCTTAAAATGAGTTTGTCAATTTGAGGTTATGTATTCAACTTTTACTAATTTTCTGACAGCAAGTATGTAAAATCAGCTGATCGTCACTTCCCGCCCGTTGTCATAGGCAACCGGGTGGGAAATAGGCACTAACTACTAACTAGGTCGTAGGAAAAAGAATAAAATTGTAAATAAATCTACGTATAGAGTAATTTTACATTTAAATCTACCTTTTTCTATAAAATTTTATTCTTGACAAAGACAAAATCCCATGACACACGATAAACATAACCTCAACAAGCCAGCGGCAGACATGCAGTTAAATATTTTCAACTTCATCTGTCAAAACCGGCAGCAAGATAAACAATTGGGTGGAAGCTATGTTTAGGTGCCGCCAGAAAAACGCCGCGGAATTTCGAGGTCAACCGTCAAAGTGCGATTATGGTGGTCAATTTTTCCGATGTCGCCAAACGAATGTCTGAATGAATATCGTTATTTTTCACAAGACACTTGGCTTTGTTGTAAATTCCGTGTAAACCAGTGTTAAAATAATAAGAAATAACTAAATCACTAAGTTTGCTAACATACTTCACTTAATTTTGATCTCGGTATTTGTTTTTTTCCGATGTGGCCACGGTATTACCAAATTTTAACAATATCGTGTTGGAACCCGATCACGACATCTTAATTATAACCTTATCGGAATAATAACAATGGTTACTATAATAGCCCTGATTAGACCTGAATAAATAAGGTAAATATAAAAAGTTTTTATTGCTTTTATTGGCTACTCTGATTACTTTGTCTTCCTTACGTTGGCTAATCCGTTAATAAACTGTAGAACTGATTTTGACTGTCTTTGTAGTCGAGAAACTATCATATTGATCCTCTCTTTATAACGCACAGCTTAGAATTCAATGAAAATTTTTTTTTTATAGGTGAATCATCAGAAGATACTAAAGAGCAAAAACGCGCTAAAAAACATAAATTAAGCGCCACGCCGACGGACAGTGACGGTAAGTGGATTTTGCGTTTTTTGCTGTCTACTCCTATGCCGAAATGTATAACTGCCGAATTTTATTATTATTTTATTGAAATAGCAAATTTTACAACATAGTTTGATTTGTTTGACAGGTAAGAATGAATTTTTAAAGTAAAGGCCTATCCAGAGGCTTACATAACAAAACATAACGCATAATACATAATGACATAATTCGCATACGGCATGATATGCCGTATATATTATAACAAGACTATTTATTGGCGCATAAGGATGGTTAATAGTCGATAGAAGAAGAAGAGGGCGCACATATGCAAATTATGTCATTATGTATTATGCGTTATGTGTTGTTATGTAAGCCTCTGGATAGGCCTTAAGGTTATTTAAGTCAAATTTAAAAAATATCAAAGCCAAAACACAGTATCCGCTCTGATTTTTTTTCTAAAAATTAACATTAGTAGAATAAAATTTATCGAAAATAATAAAACAACCTAATTTACATAACTTTTTATATTATAATACTTTTACTTATTAAGAATTATTTAAATACTGCAATACAGAAAACTAACAAAAAAATCCAGTGCTTACTGTACTTTACCCTAGAAGGTTTTTGTCAAAAGTTTAACCCAACTTTTAAAATGTCTTGTCAGAATGATACGATGTTGTATTGTATCCATGAAGAATCTTTTTACTTTCTCATAATAGAAAGTATTGTGATGCAAAAAAAAATCTTGCTTAAATCATCTTATTTTTTCATGAAACGTCGAGAAAAATCAAAATAAGCAACAAAAAAAATGATGTCTGTCTGTCTGTCGGTCTGTCTGTCTGTCTGTCTGTCTGGATCCACGATAACCTAAGAACGCTTTGAGCTAGCGACTTGAAATTTGGTATACAGGTGTATTTTTATAATATCTTGGACAAGTTCGTATTTGAGCAAAATCGGTTGGGGGGAAGGGGGGTAAAAGGGGGGTTAAATTTTTGTTTCGGCCGTAATTTTTTTATTGTTAACAATAGAAGAAAAATTTAAAAATCACATCAAACGTTAAATAAAACTACACAAAAAATGTTATTATCATTTTTTTCCAACGACCCCCTCTCCCCCCCAAAAAGTAAAAAAAATGTTTTTAGACATAACTTTTTTATTATTCACAATAGAAGAAAAATTTAAAAACCATCTAAAGGGTGAAATAAAATTAGATAAAATATGTTATTATCTTTTTTTATGAACTCCCCCCCCTCCCTCTTCAAAATGTGAAAAATGGTTTCTAGACATAACTTATTTTAGTATTCACGATAGAAGAATATTTTAAAACCACCTAAAAGATAAAAAACATCCCTCTCCCTCTCAACAGCCCCACTCCCCCCCACCTCCCCCAAAAAAAAATTGAAATTGGACATGACTTGTTTTATGAGAAAGTATTCTCGCTCATTCGAGACGGCTGGTTATTTTTATTTTATAGTGTTATTTAGATTGTTTTTAATTTTTATTTTACTTTTATTGTTTAACTTTAAATTTTCTATACAATTCTTTAAGTTCTTTATCGATGATTTTATTTTTATATCTATTTAAATCATATACGGGGATAAACTTGGCAACCTTGTAAAAACTAGTGTCCACTTCCAGGCTTTCCTGCCATTTTCCAACTGCAAGGTTTTTATTGCTAGAAAGATCAAAACCAAAAATATAATTTTTTTAATCCATTTTTGACTACCTAGAAATACCTAGAAATTTCTAAATTAGAGCTAAGCAATTTTTTTAAAGCCTCTAAGGTAAGGGGGAACTTTTGTCCTAACGGGATGTGTCCTAAGGGGGAACTTTTGGCCTAAATTTTTTACTGTACAGATTAATAATTATTATTATTTATTATAATAAATAAAGTTTATCATAAATTTTAGTTGTTCGTAAGTATATTGAGCGAAGAAGCTGGTCAGCACAAGAAAAACAAACTGCCGAAGAACTGTGTGACTTCACTACTTTTAAACTACCGTCCTTAGAATTTTGCAGAAAATTTAAAAATGACCATAAACATTTAAAAGACAGGACAGCAGAACAAATTAAATCCTGGATATCGAATCAATACAAGTTTAAATGTAACCAGAGGAAAGGTAAAGTTTATTTAAAAAGTGTATATTACAAAAAAATTTCGATGACATCATACTAGTAAATTACTTTTGTTCAGAAAACTTGTACAGGGTGCCCCAGCTTTCTGTCAAAGTAAGATATTAGTTATTATATTATTCACAGCGCCTGCGCTAGAATAATATTATACGGTAGTTTCAAATTTTCAAAAAAAAAAAAATCGTCCTAGACAAAAAATTCTTAGATATAAATTTGTTTCATGAAAAAATAAGCAACTTTCATTTTTTTTTTCAAATGTCCGTCTGTCTGTCCGATGTCACGATTTTTGTAAACACAATAACTCGAGAACGAATAATTCGATCGAATTGAAATTTTCAGGAAAAATCAAGTTCTATGAGAGGAAGATCCCTATTGTTTTTGAAAGTAATCCCCCCAAAAACAAAAAAGTTATGGGGGGTTAAACTTTTAAAAAAATTTAAAAATGCTGAAAGAAAATCAACGTAATTTTATTTATACATTTTTTTTGTGTTTTAGAAAGTTGTATGGTTTTTGATGAGGTTTTTGATGATGATCTCAATGATCCTTATGCAACTGACAAAGATTCCGATTATCTAACCAATAATTCAGCCGAAAAAAGAACAAAACTAATTAATGGCAAGTTCCCAATAAATGTTTACTTCGGCGCACTCACATCTCTACTCTTTTACATCTCTGCTCTTTTACATCTCTACGCTTTTACTTCTCTCCTCTTTTACTTCTCTACTCGTTTATTTGGCGTCTCTGTATATAAATGTCATTATTTTTATTAGTACACACTGAATATATGTCATAATTGACATTGTTATAACCTAGCAAACTCAAAATTATGACATATATACAATGTGTACTAATAAAAAAAATGACATTTATATACAGAGATGCCAAATAAACGAGTAGAGAAGTAAAAGAGGAGAGAAGTAAAAGAGTAGAGAGGTGAAAGAGCAGGGATGTAAACGAGTAGAGATGTGAGTGCGCCTTTACTACTACTCACACCGACTCTAAGCGTTAATCTAGTTTAACAATCGTGTCAAAGTTTCTTTTTGGTATAAATCACTTCATTTGTTATCATAAAAATAACTACAGTAAAATCAAACTTCCAGAGGGTGTTAAAAATTCCTCAGCAGACTACTGGCTATTTAAACATGCTTTTTGATATTATGAAGTAAGCTTTTATAATAGTACCTTTTACACCCTTTTTAATAATAATAAATTTTTGTCTAACTTATTTAGTTTTTTTTAAAATGCATATAAAGAAAAATACTAAATAGTTACTAATAATGAAATAAAATAGCCTATAGTTAAGATTTAGGCATTACTATTACTTATAATAAGTACACGTCAAAACAGTCAAATTTAAATGTTGTATTCTTTCAGGTAAATACTACTAAACAACAAAGTAAATTTATCGCAGTTTGCAATGGGTTAAAAAACGAGTAAAAAATATACTTTTTAAATGTTATAATAAGATTTTTGTTTGAATTTAAATTAAGAAAACATCAAATAATAATTTGGAATGCCAAATAGGTGGTTAAGTTAAAAAACTTAGTTTCTACAATAATTTAAAAGTATACAAAAATAGAGCTAAATTTTTCTTTATTATCATAAAAAAAACTAAATAAGTTAGGCAAAAAATTATTATACCTTTAAAAAGTGCGTAAAAGGTACTATTATAAACGCTTACTTCATAATGCCAAAAAGCATGTATAACGAGCCAGTAGTCTGCAGAGGATTTTTTAACACCCTCTGGAAGTTGTACGAATTTGATTTTACAGTAGATATTTTTATGATAAGGTCAAATGAAGTGATTTATACCAAAAAGAAACTCTGACACGTTTGTTAAACTAGATTAACGCTCAGGGTCGCTGTGTACTGTAGTGAAAAAAAGACATTTGATTTGGGAAAAATTTATTATACATTTATATTTGTGTTTTAGAAAGTTGTATGGTTAATGATAAGATTGTTGATGATGATCTTGATCCTTATGCAAAAAAAACCAAACTAATTCATGGTAAGTTCCCAATACAGAACATTACTTAATAAAAAATTCGACAGTATATTGAGCACACTTAGTGATAGATGAAATAAATACAAACCAAACCGTAACTAAAGACAGAAAAAACGATTTACCGCGCAAGGCAAATTCCCACACATACCGCAGACTACTATTTTTAATTTTATAGAGTGATTCCATAAAAAAATGATTTGTTTAACTGCCACACATATAAATGCCCAAAATATTATTAATAAAATAAGATTTTAACTCGTAGGTGGTGAGAAAACGTAATGCGCTATACGTTGTATTCAAATTAATGTGTAGTGACTCAATTGCGAAAATCTCGTAAAAGGTAAAGATCGTATCAATTCGGGTGCGATTCGCGTAAATACGCGTAACTTCGTCTGAGGGGAACTCCTTATTTGAGAACAGCATTGGTATTAGTCACTACACATTAATTTGAATATAACGTATAGTCGTAGGTAAATTTTTTTCTTCGCTCGTGTTCCGCTTCAGTCCACAAAATACGACCTCACACAGAAATAATATATTATATACCAAGGTTGTGAAATATGCCTTTATAGCGCATATTTCACAACCGTGGTTTATATACTATTTTTTTCACTACTAACATCAATAGTTTTGCGTTATGTAGAAATCCTAACGAAAATCAAGTAACCTGAAAATTAATTTTAAATCTTTGGGATAGGCGATTTTTAAGACCAATAAGCGCGTTAATTTTAGCTTTTACCCATCTAAATATAGAATTAAATCGTAGGTTAACCCTTTTTATTTAATTTTTAACAGCAAAAAAAACTTTTTTTTTAGTTAAATGTACCGCAGGCCCTTTTTTAAAACTGTTGAAAGTTATCTTAAATGTTGGCTAGCGTTATTTTTTTAATCAGTGGTTCTCAACCATTTTGCTTTCCTATTTTAATTTTTTTTTTTAATTTTGGGAAAGCACTATTCGTGAAAAAAAATTCTTTTTCGCCTATTTTTGCGTTTGATAACGTTTTATGTCGATAAAAATCAATTCAGAGAAAAAATATCGGTCGTCGGTTGGTTTCTTGTTCAGTTCGGAAAATATGCGAACATTGTAATGCCAACCCAAAACAAAAATCCCTAAATCGTCCATCAATTTTAAGCGGCTCGTTGTCTAAACTTGTACTCGTGCGCCAAAAACGTATGTTATGAAACTAGTACTTTAATATACTATTTTAATAAAAAATTGATATAGTGAACATTTTCTCCCAAGCAAGTCAGGTGACCATATGTCCTTCCCACTTTGCCGTTCATAATCATAGAGTGGGAGAGAGTGCACGATAGTAACGTGACTTGCCTGCGAGAAAATGTTCGCTATAAAAGACACCTAGATAATTCATGCATTTACTATAAAATGGGCTAAAAAATAGGAAAACCTCTATAAAAAGAACCGCGCCCGATGGATTTTTCCCCCTAAAATAGTCTCTAGGTTTCGATTATTAAAAAGTTTTGTTCTTCATTGTTTTAAATTTTTAGAACAAAATGAAATGGACAAAATTCCAGAAGAAAAAGTAAATAAACTAGCCAAAAAGAATTGTTGCCTTTATTGTGGCAAATTATTTAGTAAATTGCCTGAACATTTAGAAAAAAAACACATAAAAGAAAAACAAGTTGACCTTTTTTCTGGTATGGAAAAAGGAAGTAAAAATAGGAAAAAGATTTTAGATGCTATAAGGAAGGAAGGCAACTATAAATATCTAACTACTACTAAAGAGGAAATTGTATGCAGAAGAGCAAATGGAATAAATGAGCGACGAGAAAATGTTTTATGTCCTAACTGTAAAGGCTTATATTCAAAATCATCGCTACGAAAACACTATAGTAAATGCAATAAAAATCATGAAAAAGCCAATGTGATGATAATGAGTAGGAGGTTATATATGGATGTGCACGAAAAAGCATGTAAAACGTTACGAAACGAAGTTTTACCAATACTACGAAATGATATAATAGGTGATACAGTAAAACAAGATTGGTTAATAATAATGCATGGAAATAAGTTGTGTGACAAATTTAAATTTCAAAAACATCATCAGGAAGGGATTAGACAAACGCTTAGGCAAGCAGCTAGGTTTTTAATACAAATAAAAGAAATTAATCCTAAAATTAAAGATCTTGCCTCCTGCTTTCACCCTAAGCACATAGACGAAACAATTGCAGCATTAAATGGTGTGGGTGGAATCAATGAAGATGACCTTTATGAAGCCCCAACAATAGCTGGCTCTGTTGGCACACTTTTAAAGGACCTTGCAATAACTTTGGAAGTAGAATTGTCTAAAAGTGATGATGACGAAAAAATTAAACAGTTGGGCAGGTATATAACTATTTTAAAAGATGAGTTAAAATTTAAAGTAAACCGAACTGTGCTAGAGAAACAAAAACAAAGAATAAGAGCAAAAAAAGTTACTTTGCCAAAATTATCCGACATAGAAAAACTTCAAAATTATTTGAACGAAAAAAAAAAAGAAGCTTACAAAGCATTAAAAGAAAAATATTCATTCGAAAATTGGAAAAATTTACAGAGTTACACATTAAGCTATATTCAAATATTTAACAGAAGAAGGGCGGGAGAGATGGAGAGAATTTATATAACTGACCTTGAAAATTTGCAAACTGTTACAGATGAAAATTGTGACATAAATAAATTGGACGCGGAGGAAAAAAAACGTGCTGAAACTTTTGTTCGGTTTGAGATTAGAGGGAAATTGGGTAGGGGAGTACCCGTACTATTAAATAAAGAAACCTTAAACTGTTTAAATTTAATTATTAAGCATAGAAATCAGGCAGGTGTAAAACAAAAAAATCCATATGTCTTTGGATTGCCAAAAGAAAGTAATGACTTCTGTTTTTTAAGAGCAACATCACTTCTAAGAAAATTTTCCGAAGAGTGCGGGGCAGAAAATCCAAGTGCTTTGCGCGGTACCACTTTAAGGAAACATTTAGCAACAACTTGTGCCCAGCTTGAATTAGATGAAAATGAAGTTCGAGATGTAGCCAATTATATGGGTCATGAAGATAAAATACACCATAAGCATTATCGTTTATCAGAACCTGTTAAGGACATTTTAAAAATGTCAAAACTATTACAAACAGTTAGTGGAAAGATTGAAGAAAGTTTTGAAATGGAATCCATTAATGAAGAAACTAATGAAAGCCAAGCAAATGATGACTTGACTAATGAAACACCGGAACTAGAAAAATCAGAAGAAAATTTAGATTTTGATGTGAATGATGACTTGACTAATGAAACACCTGAACTAGAAAAATTAGAAGAAAATTTAGATTTTGATGTGAATGATGCATATAAAAATGTTAATAGTAAACCAAGAAATCGAAGTGAGTTCCTAACAAATTTAATGGCTACAATCAGTAATAGTTATTTTCTTAACTAGTGTATTAAGTAGGATTTTATCCGTGCAAAAAATATCAGCTAATATTCTTAAGTGGAGAAAATCACTTAATACACGAGTTAAGAATTTAATTTAATCCATCACCTTTTAATTTTAAATAAAAATCTAGGTATAATTTAGCAAAAAAATATGATAAAAAGATTAAGTTTTCTTAGTAATAGTAAAATAAAAGGTAGCCATGGCCTAAGTATGCCTATTAAAAATAAACAATTGCTAGTTTGACAGTTCTTAAAAACGTCAAAATCGACGCGGTTGATGTTCCTGATGATATTTCTAAAGATATTTTGGAGAAAGCAACTCTTTTTAAGTTAAATTTTCAAAATTTAATTTTGTAAGTACAAAAAATATCTACATAACATCTCATAACATACAGATTCTGTATTTTGTAAGTAGTTTTTTTTATAAAAGGCTATGGAAAAAAATCTGTCAAAATTTAACGTTACTTTTGGGTCATTCCGTCGTTTCGTACGTTACATTCGTACACCTTAATTTAGGTCTTAGAAAATTACTCGATAGTTTATTTATTTGAATTTCAGGTTATAATCCTTACAGGCACGTACTTGCATCTTTTGGTTTACTTATAAATTTAATAATCAATTAGGCAAAAAAAATAATGCAGTTTATGTGCGCGTTTCGTACGTTACAAAATTTGGAAGTACACTTATGCAATTAAGTAAATGATAATGAAAATCTTCTAATCTCATTTAATTTTTTGTTTTTTTTAATTATGTTTGCTTAATTTGTGAAAGATTTACTTTCTAATAAGCATACGGGCTAATAAAAAAAAAATAAATATGATTTTCAGAAATTATTATAGTTGTTTCGTACATTACCAAACAATGTTTTGTACGTTACCAAATTTTAAACTGAATTTGGGAAAACTACCAATATGTTAAATTATTCTCCTGTAGGGCAGTATACTACAAAAAAAAATTGCAGTTGATCGTGGGTCATTTAGGGGTCGTTTAGGGGACCTAAACTTTCAAATTTTTGTATTTTTCCAGGTTTTTTGACTTAGAATTTAACAACAGTTTTGGAGATGCTGGATGAATTTTGAACTATAATCTTACCCAATATCTAAATAAATATAAAAAAATATTGAACTTTTGATGCTGTGGTAGCAGTTGACGCGGAATGACCCTTTTGTTGAATAAAAATAGCAATTTAATTTAAAACTAAAGAATAATTTAGGATTTTCTTTTATATTTACGATATAATTAACTGGTTCTATTTATAGAATAGTTAAAATACTTCAATCAAAAGCTCTACGCAAAAAAGTAAGTGCAAAATTTTTCAGTCCCTAGTGGGAAAAACTTAACTTTTCATGTTTAAAATAATGTTCAAAACAATTGTTTCTATAAAGGTGTTGGATAAAAAAGGTACTCTTGTTGTAATACTGTAGGAGAACTGTTTTCGAGAAAAATCCACTTGAAGGTAAATTTTTTCGCTTTGAGGACCAAAAATTAAGTACTAAAATGTTGAAAACCAAAATTTCAATATTTCAAGGTAAATGTACATCAAAAACTAAGAAAAAAACCTCTTATACTTTCAAAAAAACAATCCTAAGGGAGCTATGGTATCGTAAAAATGCATCATTTTTAAAGATTAGGATTGATTTTTGGAAGTACCTGTATATGAGGTTTTGTTTTTGATGATGATTCACCTTGCATCATTAAAATGTCGGTTTTCAACATTTTAGTATTTAATGTTTGGTCATCGAAGCGTGAAATTTTACCTTCAAGTGGATTTTTCTCGAAACTGGTTAATCCTACAGTATTACAACAAGAGAAATATAAATTAAAAATCTGAATAACAAATAACACCCTCTGATTTACAAACTTGAAGAAAAGGTGTAGACCAGCTCATTTTTAAAACATCGGGATCGCTGAAACCGAATCTGACCTCAGAATTGCTCCATCAGGTCAATTTCTTTTTTTACACTTAAAAACATCTGAATTTAACACGTTCCCTACGTTTTGAGAACGTATTACGTAACGCAAAAGCTACCAAAATTCATACACTTCATACCTCGGTTCTAGCGTTATTCAAGGCTGTAGAGATTTCATAGTTTAGCTACCCCCCCCCCCCTAACACACCCCCTATTAGGGGGGTAGCCGAAATATAAAATCTCTATAATCTATAATAACGCAAGGACCGGGGTATGAAGTATATGAATTTTGGTACAATTTTCGTTACGTAATACTTGAATGTTCCAATGTCCTGAACCGTCCTTGTCTTTACCCATATAGACCAAAGAAGCATATTTATTACTGGAATATAACTTATAACTTATTACTGGAATATAACTTATAACTAATTGGAATAGTTAATTTGAGTTTGTATATGTTATCACTCAAGTACAGAGGTACAAAACAAACCATACTACAGTTTTTTTTTGAGTTTTGGTGGTGCGATATATGCCCCGAAACGCAGTCTGAGCTGGGAAACCAAAATACTGGCTAACGCAGCGAACGTGTTCAGGAATTCGCACACTTTTTTTAAGTGTATCAAAAATTTGTGACCTGATGGAGCAATTTGAGGTCAGATTTGGTTTCAGCGACCCTGAAAGTATAAAAATGCGTTGGTCTAGTCTCTGGAATATGAACACAATGTTTTGTGTGGCTGTGTTAATGAGTAGTTTCTTCTTTTAATTTGAATATGAATCTATTAAAATTTTAGATATCCATGAGAATTATGTGAAAAGAAAAAGCTGGTCAACTCCCGAAAAAGAGAAGGCTTATAATCTTTGCGATTTTAATACATTCCAATTACCTTCTTTAAATAAATGCCAAAACTTCAAGAATTCCTGTGAAGAACTTAAAGAGAGAACTCCTGAACAAATTAAAAGTTGGATATCCAATCAATACAAATCCAAAATAAATAGGAAGGAAAGAAAAGGTATAGCAACTATCGATTTTAGTAAAAAAAAACTATTTTCTTAACATAAGTTAAGTCATAATTTATTTATTTTATTTTTATTATTTCAGTAATCATCTACATATATCCGTTGATATTTAATAATTTCTATTGTGGACCCTTTTATGGGCGTTGGTAAGCGACGGTGTTTGAGGGTGTTGGTGGTGGTGGTTTTTCTTTATTGGTTATTCTATGCAATAATAATATACCTTTATAGATTTCTCTCTTAGAGTTTCATAGACTAAAATATTTTTGTTTGGTTTATCAAAAAACCTCTCATATTAGATGTTTGACTATCTGCACCAAAGAAATTAGTTTTGTATTGCACATAGTAATAAAGGATGTCCCAGAATTAACGCTATATTTGGAAGCTTCTGTAAATAATGGAAAAAATTGTAAAAAATTTGTTAATTTTAAATACTTTTTATCAGTAAAACAAATAGGTACCGTAATTTCACACAACAATAATCCAAAATCACACAACTATGGTCCAGCTTCACACCTGTATTCCATGATCAGCGGATTTAAGAAAACATTGAGAACGTGTTGCTGTATACCCCCTCACGGTGCACTTCTGAGGGGTGTTTTCCGAACATGCGGCGAACTTTAGTTTTTCTTTATATTCTCGTCATTTATGTAGTAACCAACAATTTAAGAGCAAAATTAAAAAAATCTATCGGTTAGTTTTTTTTTTAATTTAGATTTTTTTTATAAAAATCTGCACCTATTTTATTATTTGGCTATATCTCGGCTATTTCTAATTATAATAAAAATATTATTAAAAATAAAATAAAGAGTGCTTAATTTTCTACAAAAAAAATAATTACAATTTTTTTTATATCTTTTACCGTTTTGTCACAAAACGTGATTAAAGTTTGAAGTAAATAAAAAAGTATAAATTCATCCTTATATTTATTAAAAATTATCTAAGAGGGCTTATTCTACTGAAAAATGTCAAATTACCTTAAAACACATTATTTCTTTAATCAAGGTGGCTTGTGGGAAAATTCTAAAACCAAAGGTAAGTTGTTTATTATTTTTTAGGATAGTTTTCAATATTAAGATTTAATGTATTTTTGTAAGAAAAAAGTTTTTTTAATAAAAATGGATTTAGATAACGATGAAATTAATAAAAAAATATTGTACATTGTTTGCTTTACAATAATCAAAAACATTAAACCAGTTACAACCAAGTACATTATATTGGTTACTAATAAAAAAAAATAGGTTA
Source organism: Brachypterus glaber (assembly GCA_958510825.1). Classification (NCBI taxonomy): domain Eukaryota; kingdom Metazoa; phylum Arthropoda; class Insecta; order Coleoptera; family Kateretidae; genus Brachypterus; species Brachypterus glaber. The sequence goes on along the minus strand of CAUEHQ010000219.1, from coordinate 9,386 downwards.
TGGTCAATGTGAAAAGGAAATATCCAAAAGCATGTTTGTTGGGGCTTGCCATGAGTCATGGCCCATGACTCTGTTATATAAAAAGCTACCACGAAATAAATAAATAAAAATTTATTACCTATGCATAAAAAAGTAATCAAGTAATTTTTTAACTTTTTGACTTTAAAAACTAAAATATAATAATTATTTACGGACATCAAAATTACTTTTTACAAAATAATCTACTTGGAATTGGCTTAATATTTTTGGTTTTTGTAAATCAAACAGCGCACAATAATTTTTGATTAGTTTCATGATTCTCTAAATTAATTTTTATTTAAAAAACTTCTTTATTACAAAAATACATTAAATCTTAATATTGAAAACTATCATAAAAAATAATAAACAACTTAACTTTGGTTTTAAAATTTTGCCACAAGTCACCTTAATTAAAGAAATAATGTGTTTTAAGGTAATTTGACATTTTTTAGTAGAATAAGCCTTCTTAGATAATCTTTAATAAATATAAGGATGAATTTATACTTTTTGTTTTACTTTAAACTTTAATCACGTATGGTGACAAAACGGTAAAAGATATAAAAAATGGTAATTACTTTTTTTGTAGAAAATTAAGCACTCTTTATTTTATTTTAAATAATATTTTTATTATAATTAGAAATAGCCGAGATATAGCCAAATAACTAAATTGGTGCAGATTTTTATAAAAAAAACTATATTAAAAAAAAACTAACCGATAGATTTTTTAAATTTTGCTCTAAATGGTTGTTTCCTACATAAATAACAAGAATATAAAGAAAAACTAAAGTTCGCCGCGAGTTCAAAAAACACCCCTCAGAAGTGCACCGTGCCCCTATACACCAACTTTCATAACAAATTGTAAAAATTTAAAAATATTTACCTCTGGGGCCTTGCTCTAGTTGTGTCTCTGGACTATTATAACTATAATACTGCCGTCCTAAGCCAATAAGTCACAACTCAAAATTTGGTTATTTCGAGCTAATGAACATTTTCTGAATTTTAAATCAGAACTGATATTATTGGGTATATATCAAAGTATTTATACTAAACGTTAAGTAAATATCATTAAAGAGTAAATTTTTATTCATTTATATCCATATGTTATAATATAAATGAGATACGTCTGATTAGCTAAGTAATAGCCAAGAAAATTGAAATTCCCTAGGAAATAAGACGTAACTCAATTTATTAAAACAGAAAAATGACATTTGCATACGTCTAGTGATATACGTCTTATTCGCTAAGGAATATCAGTTTTCTCGACAATGACTTAGCTAATTAGACGTATATTGTAAGATTTATACATTTTTATATATTAACAAATAATATAATTTAATTATAATACGGAATATTATAGTTGGTTAAGGTTTAGGTAAATACATTCGACTCGTTCACAAAAAATATATTATTTAAGAAATTTAATAACACTGCAAAATAAAATTCCTTCTGGTTCTTTTCAACTAAAAATCATATAAAAATGACTCTCAAGCAGGAACCAGGAACGAAACTTATCAGGAAATCGTTTACCATCGTTTTGGTTATTACCATTATAAAACATAACAATTACTTAGCCAAAAAAACGTAACTCAATTTCATAGATATTAATTCTGTTATTAACGTCAAATAAAAGCAAGTGATTATCTCAACAATGCACCGAAAACCACATACGTCATAGATTGTATGCCAGCCTGTGTTATATTTTTAACGAACCCTGAACACTAATAGCAAAAAACTTCATACATAAAAAGTATTTAAAATTTACATTTTTTTTTAATAAGAAAAATATCGTTATTTACTTAAAAAATAAATGAAAAACAATGTTTGCTATAAAAAACTGCTGCGTACAGCTGTAACTGAAAACCAAAAGTTAGTGTAAGACTTTTGTTAATGCGACTAATAGATTATGGGGTCTTTAATATCAGGTATTAATTCCACTTTAACGATAAAAAACATCAGAAGATATATTAATTACTTTTCTGTTTACAGAAGTTACCTACCTCAGTTCTGCTATACCCTATATAACGTCGATAAAAACACAAAAATGCATGAATTGATTTTGGCTAATAATTAATAATCTTAAATCTTTTAATATTGCATGGTTGTAGTAAAAAAATAGTATGTGTATTTTAAACAGAAAGCGAAAGAAAGCTTTTGCTTGTTTGCTGCTTTTGTCTTCGCCACTGCAGCAAACCAGCGGTAATGACCCTACTGCTTTTTCTACATAACATTTAACATATTCCTTAACTTTTTAATACATTCTAGCACTCAGCCTTGTACGCAATAACCGTTATTTTAAAAGATACCATTATATTATAATAGTTATATTTTTTAGTGCAACATTGGAGTTCTACTGAAAAGAAGGATGTTAAGAAAGCTTTTGGATCATATTATGAACAACACTCCATTCCCAGTATTGCTCATATTACAAAAGTAGCACTGCAGTTTGATTCATTAAAAAATAGAAAACCAAATGTAATTAAAGCTAAAATATATAATGACATAAAAAAGAAAAATGCTGAAAATGAATAATTATGATTCATCTCTCATGAAAACCGATTTAAAATGTTTCCCCTGTAATATAATATCGTGAAAAATAAAAAGTGGGAGAGCTGAAACTTAAGTTGTGTAAATCGAATTTTTGAAAAAAGCAACTTAAAATAATTTACTAGTACTATGTGTATTTACTAGTACTATGTGTCATCCCAATTTGTTTTTGTAATATACACTTTTTCAATAAAACTTTACCTTTCCTCTGGTTACATTTAAACTTGTATTGATTCGATATCCAGGATTTAATTTGTTCTGCTGTCCTGTCTTTAAAATGTTCATTTTTAAATATTCGGCAAAATTCTAAGGATAGTAGTTTAAAGGTAGTGAAGTCACACAGTTCTTCTAAGGATAGAAGTTTAAAGGTAGTGAAGTCACGCAGTTCTTCTAAGGATAGAAGATTAAAGGTAGTGAAGTCACACAGTTCTTCGGCAGTTTGTTTTTCTTGCGCTGACCAGCTTCTTCATTCAATATACTTCGAACAACTAAAATTTATGATAAACCTTTCCTCTGGTTACATTTAAACTTGTATTGATTCGATATCCAGGATTTAATTTGTTCTGCTGTCCTGTCTTTAAAATGTTCATTTTTAAATATTTGGCAAAATTCTAAGGATAGTAGTTTAAAGGTAGTGAAGTCACACAGTTCTTCTAAGGATAGAAGTTTAAAGGTAGTGAAGTCACGCAGTTCTTCTAAGGATAGAAGTTTAAAGGTAGTGAAGTCACACAGTTCTTCGGCAGTTTGTGTTTCTTGCGCTGGCCAGCTTCTTCATTCAATATACTTCGAACAACTAAAATTTATGATAAACCTTTCCTCTGGTTACATTTAAACTTGTATTGATTCGATATCCAGGATTTAATTTGTTCTGCTGTCCTGTCTTTAAAATGTTCATTTTTAAATATTCGGCAAAATTCTAAGGATAGTAGTTTAAAGGTAGTGAAGTCACACAGTTCTTCTAAGGATAGAAGTTTAAAGGTAGTGAAGTCACGCAGTTCTTCTAAGGATAGAAGTTTAAAGGTAGTGAAGTCACACAGTTCTTCGGCAGTTTGTTTTTCTTGCGCTGACCAGCTTCTTCATTTAATATACTTCGAACAACTAAAGTTTATGATAAACCTTTCCTCTGGTTACATTTAAACTTGTATTGATTCGATATCCAGGATTTAATTTGTTCTGCTGTCCTGTCTTTAAAATGTTCATTTTTAAATATTCGGCAAAATTCTAAGGATAGTAGTTTAAAGGTAGTGAAGTCACACAGTTCTTCTAAGGATAGAAGTTTAAAGGTAGTGAAGTCACGCAGTTCTTCTAAGGATAGAAGTTTAAAGGTAGTGAAGTCACACAGTTCTTCGGCAGTTTGTTTTTCTTGCGCTGACCAGCTTCTTCATTCAATATACTTCGAACAACTAAAATTTATGATAAACCTTTCCTCTGGTTACATTTAAACTTGTATTGATTCGATATCCAGGATTTAATTTGTTCTGCTGTCCTGTCTTTAAAATGTTCATTTTTAAATATTCGGCAAAATTCTAAGGATAGTAGTTTAAAGGTAGTGAAGTCACACAGTTCTTCTAAGGATAGAAGTTTAAAGGTAGTGAAGTCACGCAGTTCTTCTAAGGATAGAAGTTTAAAGGTAGTGAAGTCACACAGTTCTTCGGCAGTTTGTTTTTCTTGCGCTGACCAGCTTCTTCATTTAATATACTTCGAACAACTAAAGTTTATGATAAACCTTTCCTCTGGTTACATTTAAACTTGTATTGATTCGATATCCAGGATTTAATTTGTTCTGCTGTCCTGTCTTTAAAATGTTCATTTTTAAATATTCGGCAAAATTCTAAGGATAGTAGTTTAAAGGTAGTGAAGTCACACAGTTCTTCTAAGGATAGAAGTTTAAAGGTAGTGAAGTCACGCAGTTCTTCTAAGGATAGAAGTTTAAAGGTAGTGAAGTCACACAGTTCTTCGGCAGTTTGTTTTTCTTGCGCTGACCAGCTTCTTCATTCAATATACTTCGAACAACTAAAATTTATGATAAACCTTTCCTCTGGTTACATTTAAACTTGTATTGATTCGATATCCAGGATTTAATTTGTTCTGCTGTCCTGTCTTTAAAATGTTCATTTTTAAATATTCGGTAAAATTCTAAGGATAGTAGTTTAAAGGTAGTGAAGTCACATAGTTCTTCTAAGGATAGAAGTTTAAAGGTAGTGAAGTCACGCAGTTCTTCTAAGGATAGAAGTTTAAAGGTAGTGAAGTCACACAGTTCTTCGGCAGTTTGTTTTTCTTGCGCTGCCCAGCTTCTTCATTCAATATACTTCGAACAACTAAAATTTATGATAAACCTTTCCTCTGGTTACATTTAAACTTGTATTGATTCGATATCCAGGATTTAATTTGTTCTGCTGTCCTGTCTTTAAAATGTTCATTTTTAAATATTCGGCAAAATTCTAAGGATAGTAGTTTAAAGGTAGTGAAGTCACACAGTTCTTCTAAGGATAGAAGTTTAAAGGTAGTGAAGTCACACAGTTCTTCGGCAGTTTGTTTTTCTTGCGCTGCCCAGCTTCTTCATTCAATATACTTCGAACAACTAAAATTTATGATAAACCTTTCCTCTGGTTACATTTAAACTTGTATTGATTCGATATCCAGGATTTAATTTGTTCTGCTGTCCTGTCTTTAAAATGTTCATTTTTAAATATTCGGCAAAATTCTAAGGATAGTAGTTTAAAGGTAGTGAAGTCACACAGTTCTTCTAAGGATAGAAGTTTAAAGGTAGTGAAGTCACGCAGTTCTTCTAAGGATAGAAGTTTAAAGGTAGTGAAGTCACACAGTTCTTCGGCAGTTTGTTTTTCTTGCGCTGACCAGCTTCTTCATTCAATATACTTCGAACAACTAAAATTTATGATAAACCTTTCCTCTGGTTACATTTAAACTTGTATTGATTCGATATCCAGGATTTAATTTGTTCTGCTGTCCTGTCTTTAAAATGTTCATTTTTAAATATTCGGTAAAATTCTAAGGATAGTAGTTTAAAGGTAGTGAAGTCACATAGTTCTTCTAAGGATAGAAGTTTAAAGGTAGTGAAGTCACGCAGTTCTTCTAAGGATAGAAGTTTAAAGGTAGTGAAGTCACACAGTTCTTCGGCAGTTTGTTTTTCTTGCGCTGCCCAGCTTCTTCATTCAATATACTTCGAACAACTAAAATTTATGATAAACCTTTCCTCTGGTTACATTTAAACTTGTATTGATTCGATATCCAGGATTTAATTTGTTCTGCTGTCCTGTCTTTAAAATGTTCATTTTTAAATATTCGGCAAAATTCTAAGGATAGTAGTTTAAAGGTAGTGAAGTCACACAGTTCTTCTAAGGATAGAAGTTTAAAGGTAGTGAAGTCACGCAGTTCTTCTAAGGATAGAAGTTTAAAGGTAGTGAAGTCACACAGTTCTTCGGCAGTTTGTTTTTCTTGCGCTGACCAGCTTCTTCATTCAATATACTTACGAACAACTAAAATTTATGATAAACTTTATTTATTATAATAAATAATAATAATAATCTATACAGTAAAAAATTTAGGCCAAAAGTTCCCCCTTAGAGGAAGAAAAAATTACCAATAAAATGGTCTTTTTTCAACTAGCAAATTTTAAAACATTTTTAAACCAAAATGCAATTTTTTGAACTATTCTCCATTGTTTTTCTTAAATCGTAGGTATACCATTTCGGAACTGCACATGTTTATATATAATAATAATCTGCCAGTAATGTAACAGTCTGCCGAATTTTTTTAAAAAGAATTCGGTTTTATCGAGGTGTGCATTGAAATCGCAAATTTACCATTTGATTTTTTTGACAGGTAAGAATGAATTTTTATTTTATTTATATTTTATTTATTTGTTAAATTTAAAACATATCAAAGCCAAAACACAGTATCCGCTTTGATTTTTTTTTCTAAACATTAACATTAGTAGAATAAAACAACCTAATTTATATAAATTTTTTAATTATAAAGTATTATATTATAATACTTTTACTTATTAAGAATTATTTAAATACTGCAATACAGAAAACTAACAAAAAATCCAGTACTTACTGTATTTTACCCTAGAATGTTTTTTATCAAAAGTTTAACCCAGCTTTTAAAATGTCTTGTCAGAATGATATAATGTTGTAAAATTTGCGATTTCAGTGCCAACCATGATAAAACCGAATAATGCGTTTTAAAAAATTTCGGCAGATATGTGTGCCAGGTTCTTTATTAATTTAATATTTAATATAAATTTAAGAATTAGAATTAGAATTTATTGATGTACAGAAGCCACCTTGCGGCGGATATACAAGTCAAAGAAAGGACATACAATTACTTATATTATAAATATTATAAATTATCCTCGAAATTATCGTTTAAATATTCTTGTAATGAATAATAAGCTTTATTTGTTAAAAAGTCTTTAACTTTAATTTTAAATGCTTTTATGCAAAGACATCTATACACGGTGTATTTGAAATAGGGTCCGAAAATTTAAGGTGTGATTCTACATCATAAAATATTAAAAAAAGTTCCTATAAACAAATGTCTAAAAATCCCTCGTAAGGGAGCTACGCCCCTTTGAAACGGGCTGAAAAATTCTGTTTTTATTTAATAACTCAGGAACCCTTTGATATACAGCAACGAGATTTGGCATGTAAAATAATCTTAATAAGGCCCTTCTTTGTATATTATTTTCATGTACTTATTTTATCCAGGGGTGTGCGAAATGGGGGGGCCTTATCAGTTTTATGTCCCAAACTTTTTTCTGTGTAACTTTTTTGTATTTTTATTTTTGGAATATGATTCCTCAGGTCAAAATACATAAAAAATGTACTCTTGTTGTAATACTGTAGGATTAACCGTTTTCGAGAAAAATCCATTTGAAGGTAAAATTTCAAGCCTCGAGGACCAAAAATTAAATACTAAAATGTTGAAAACCGAAATTTCAATGATGCAAGGCGAATGTACATCAAAAACTAAGAAAAAAACTTCATATACAGGTACTTCCAAATATCAATCCTAAGGGAGCTATGGTGTCCTAAAAATGCACCATTTTTAAAGAGCAGTAGCTCCCTTAGGATTGATTTTTGGAAGTACCTGTATATGAGGTTTTTTTCTTAGTTTTTGATGTACATTCACCTTGTATCATTGAAATTTCGGTTTTCAACATTTTAGTATTTAATTTTTGGTCCTCTAGGCTTGAAATTTTACCTTCAAGTGGATTTTTCTCGATAACGGTTAATCCTACAGTATTACAACAAGAGTACCTTTTTTATGTATTTTGACCTGAGGAATCATATTCCAAAAATAAAATTACAAAAAAGTTACACAAAAAAGAGTTTGGGACAAAAAACTGATAAGGCCCCCCCATTTTGCACACCCCTGGATAAAATAAGTACATGAAAATAATATACAAAGAAGGACCTTATTAAGATTAGTTTACATGCCAAACCTCGTTGCTATATATCAAAGGGTTCCTGAGTTATTAAATAAAAACCGAAATTTTCAGCCCGTTTTAAAGGGGCGTAGCTCCCTTACGACGGATTTTTAGACATTTGTTTATAGGAACTTTTTTTCATATTTTATGATGTAGAATCACACCTTAAATTTTCGGACCCTATTTCAAATACACCGTGTATATGCCCGGTAGTTTGTTATATATTTTTATGCCTACATAAGATATAGATTTTTCAAATTTAGCTTTTTTATGCAAAGGAAAACATCACATCACGCCTTTGGGTAAAGTAACCATGGAAGTCTGAGTTTTTGTTAAATAGAAACTGATTTTCATGATATACCAGGCATCTATAGATGTAGAATCTACATTGTAGATGCATATCATTGTCAAAATTTTATATTTTTGAAAGGTGTTTTTACAAGTTTCTCTGAATTTGAGACTAAACATTCTTCTAATGTGACTTAAAGCCAGGCTATAGTAAACATTTATTATACCTTCCAGAGATAGTACAGGTTTCAACTTTGTAATTGCATAAACCGCGCTTCTTAACTTTTTGCATATCGAATTTACTTGTTCATCCCATTTAAAACCACAATCTAAATACACCGCCAAAAATTTGGTGGACTGTGTCGTCAAAATATTTTTTCCATTTATATTTATTATGGGGTCCAAATTGATATTGTTATTAAAAAATAAACAAACCGTTTTATCCAAATTCAAAATGAGGTTATTGGCGTTGCACCAATCTGAAAAGGATTTTATGATTATTTTAATTTGCCTTATTAGGGCATCAGGAGTCTGTGCTGAAATCCCAAAGGACGTATCGTCTGCAATTATTTCGGCGATTACATACAGCAAGAAGATAAGGTGTCTCAGTACAGACCCCTGAAGTACGCCTATGTCTATATTAAATTTTTTTGAAATTGTTTCACCAATTCGAACATACATTTTCCTATGGGAAAGAAAATCAATTAACCATGCAATTACATTGTTTCTAAAACCTACACTAAAGAGCTTATCTTTTGTAAAAGATATTTTTAAGCAATTGAAGGCTCTTGATAGGTCGAATAAGAGCGCCGCCACAAATAAAACCTCATCCATTTTTTTATCAATGTAATCAGTAAATGTGTGTTCGGCGGTCTCAGTCGACCTTCCCCTTCTAAAGCCATGTTGAATACGAGTTAATATATGTTTATTATAGCTACTTCGAGATATTATTTAATATAGCCACTGGCCTATAATTGGCCTTGTCTTTGGGTTTATTTTTTTTTATATTGGGATTGTTGACTCCGTTTTTAAAGAACTAGGAAATTTACCCTCTTGTATGGAGTAGTTTACGAGATGAGCT